>OZ026812.1:5418656-5517636 GCA_964023185.1 Macaria liturata | reverse complement strand
ACTCGAAATAATATGAGGTTCGCAACTTAATTTGGCCTTTATGTTTCAACCGGGTAGATTTTGTCGACTACAAATTTATTATCTTCGAAATTAATTAAATTAAATTACGTTCTGATAAAACTAAACAAAACCTGTTCTCGATTATAATACCGCGTTAACTTGTTGCAAAAAAAAACTACAACTACTCTACTATTAACGAGACTACTCAATATCTCTTTGTGCAATTCAAAGTGGGTAATAAAGAAACTAAGCAAGGCTAACCACTTTATCAGAGTCAAGTAGAGCAAATGTATAGGGCACTAGTTAGATACTTACGATAGCTAGGAACTTGAGTAGCTCGGAGGGCTGTTGTGGCTGCGCGGGCGCAGGCGCGGGGGCGGAGTCCCCGGCTGCCGTGCGCCCCCAGCGCTTGAACAGAGCGCCCTCATGCTTGCTGCGCCAGCGGTCGTCCTCCTTGCCAGGCACAGCGACCTGAGGACAACGAAAACCATGTTTAAACACCACATTCGAACACTTGATCCACTGGAGAAACTTTCTGATTTCACTTTCACAGGATTTCTTTGCACTGATATGATGACGTACCGCTAGGATTTTATTGGCGGCGTAGAGGAGCCCGCCGGGGCCGAAGCGGCTGAGCATGGACTGGCGGGACACGGAGTTCATCTTGCTTGTGACAGTCATTGTGAGCGAGTGCGTGCGTGGGAAGCGCGGACACGAATGAGCGTGAGCAGAGTAGTACGCGAGAGGCGAGCAAACGGACGTGAGGTGGCGAGTGCTGCGAGCCTGCGAGTGCGGCGGTGGGAGGGAGCAGAGCGTTATATACAGACCTCGGGTTTCGCGTGACGTCGGCCCCCGCGCCTCGGCCCTCAGCCCCGCACCCAGTTTTTCCTAGCGCCGCTCATTTTCACAAACCTACGCCTGCATTGATTGATTGGCCGCGACCTAACGAACATGTCTCGCCGCGCTTTTGTTTTCTACTATCGATAACATTGTAATGAACTTACGGCCAGATTCAAATCATATTCTTTGGGATGTATGGTTTCAGCCTTCTTTTCCTGTAGGAATGGAAGATATTTATGATTGATTCAGAGATTTTACGTTTCCAAAGCTGGGCGTTTGGTTATATACCTAGGTACTGCTTTTAAGGTTTCGTAAATTAAAGAAATTAGCTTAAGTAAGTAAACCTTTAGATTTTTATCTTGCTTATTTGTGAAAATATATTTTAACATCTACAATAACATCTTTAAAATAAAACGTAGATTCAGTTTAGCCTTAACTAAAGCGAATACGGAAAACATATTATATTTCTTATCTACAGATGCGTAAATTACATACATACGAGACAATCTCAAACGGCGAAATATAAACCCAAAAATGACGCAAGTATTAGAGGTCATACAGGCAGCTTCAGCATATTTAGTCAGTAAATATCGCCTTACAAATGTTTCCTTGCTATTTAAACTGAAACTATATATTATCAAGTAAATACCTAATTACAACTTAGGTATAACATAACTAGAATATTTCACATATGTTAGCTCTTTTTTCGTTTTTATTTAGAGTTAGGTACTAGATACAAGCATGTTGAGCTCGAATTTGCTCAGTCATTTTATAGTTTTGCATAAAATATCAGCAGAAAACCCTGATAAGCATACCTACTAATGGCGAAAAATCTATCATAAGTAGGTAACAAAACAAGTTACGTATTATGAACCAGGGATTCACAAATCATCATACATGCTTAGCTATGCATATGACTGAGGTGGTAAGGAATGTATGCAGTTCCTTCCTTCCTAATGCGTCAATGAGGATTGAGGACAAGGCGCAAGAAACGACGCATGCTGTGTGAATGATGTCACTCGTTACAGTCTGGAACATCCAGAATAATGCGCAAGATTCTAAGTACAAACTTGTGTCTCCCGTGACGTCAAAGATTATTTAGGTATTTATGTACCTACCAGTTTTGTTAAAATAATGAGATCTTTTTTTTTTGTTTCGAGGGGGACATATTCAGCAAGATACCCGACCACAATGGGGTGTAGTCGGATTATGTGGGTTTTTTACCCTCTAAAACTCCCCCGGTGGCAAGCCTCATTAAAAAAGCAGAAGGAGTAGGGCTCCGGGTACTCCGGTGGTAACTTGCCGAAGCCACTACTGCTTTTTTTTCCCACTAGACACTCGGGTGCATTAAAAAAAAGTAATGAGACCTACGTACTTAGATTGTTTTAATGTCTCATGTGTAATTACGCTTTTAACCAAATTATTCGGCGAATGAGTAACGCGTGACGCATAGAGCCGGCATGTATTGTTCGAAATACGGCCACAGTTAAGTATCTGCGTAAGTACTTCATTTGCTTGTGCATTTGTTTGACTATAATTAACCGAACTTGCGTAGAAAGAATGAGTTAGCCTCAAGTAACCTTTATAGCATAAGGGGGTCTTATATATTTTATCATCCCTGGATTGTATATCTGTGCACTTTTGTTTTGGTAGGTATGATATGATTTAATTATACAGATTCATTTTCATACTTTTGTAAATATCATAGGATACAATCTGTCAATATTTACACAGTACAGATTACTGAACTGTCCTTGCAATTTTATTTTGAAGATTTTTTATACATACTTACTTGCTTTAAAATATTGTTACGTATGGTAATTTTACACACAATATACAGCATCAAAGTAAGTCAATAAAATAATACCAAAATGTTACTAAAATACACAAGTAAAGAGAGAGAAAACCGGGAATATTCCACAACAATCTTGTACAGAAGAAATCCACTTAAATACTTAAAATGGGTTTGGTAAGTACAATCGGTGCACATACGAGAAGCCGTTACATAATGCAGGGATATGGGTTATTGTCCCAGACAAGACTGGGCTCGTAGTCTAGAGACTTACTATAACAAATATTAATATATTATGATATTAATACGCCCGTGCTTCAGTAGACTGAGGTATTAGTACGTGGTTATTAAAGTTAGATGAACAGCTAGGCCGTTGATAGGTTGAGAGGCGAATAGTAAATTAGATTACAATTTATTACAAAATGAATTTACAACTTGATTATTTATATAGCTTTTAATTTAAGGCTCTAGCGACAAATGTCAAGTATTTTTTTGTAGATGATGTAAATATTAGTTAGTTAATTATGACCTGTAATACTTCTTATGAACAAATTAAAAGAACATATTTACATTAAATAAAGAAAATTAAATTACACTTTGTCACAGTTGAGTTGTTTTTCAACTCGACTCGAACACATTTTACTAGACAATAAAAACGGTCGTAAACTACGTCTTGAAATTGCATTTACGTTAAAAAATGCAGCTCGTAGCAAGATAAATGTTCACGATAAAAAGAAAAAAGCAGTACAGTATGCTCTTACGAGATCTTGTAAGTGTAATATGTTGTTCTTTCGAAATTATCTACGGACTAAGATTTTGAACGATATTTTAAAGTGAAATGTTTATTTCAATAACACCATCTGTGTTAAATTAGTGTGAGGCCGTTGGAATGACGCAGATTTACTTACAAAGCAGAGTGGCCTTACAAACTGGAGGTGTGGCCAATACTGTCAGGCGTGGCATTAACTAAACTACTATGTTGTTGTATATTTCGTTAATATTACTAATTATGTAATAAATCAATAAATATTTCAGGACATATCACACAGCGCCATCTAGTCCCATACTAAGCTTACGCTTGTATCATGGGTACTAGATAACGGATATAATACATATATACTTTTATTTTGTAAATACATACTTATTATACATAGAAACGACCAGACTCAACACAAGTAATAACAAATTTTAATATTCATAATTACTTGTGTTATGCGGGAATCAAACCCGCACCCCTAGATTAGAAGGCAGAGCCACTACCAACTAAGCTAACGGAGCAGTCAAAAATTATTACTATATATAAGCGTGTGTGAGAAATGTTTACGGTATTTCTTGAAGGTTGGTTTAGAAAGGAGTGTTTAGATTTTTTGGCGTAGATCCAACTAGGTCCGTAGCGCGTAGCAGCTACGGCGCCACGGGGTCTAGCTACGGGTTTCAGTACTTTTTATCAATTACAAAAATGTTAATCTTCACTCATAAGAAGTGTCTAGACTTATTTATGAATGATGCGTCAGTTTTTATGTGTGAAGCAATTTTATGGTTTGATCTGTTGAAAAATAAAAGAAACAAAGTGAAACATAGTAATTTAACTGTGATATAATGATTCGAATTAATCTTCCTGCAGGATTCATTAAGTACTACATACATTGCCAAAATGTAAATATGAAAATGTAGATACTTTGTAAATTACTAAAAAGTTAAAATTAACACATTATTTAACTAGTGCAAGAGCCATATCTCTATTAACGCATTCGTATAGAACTTCCTACAGTAAATAGTTCTTTATACGGACTTGCATTTGGCTGCACTTCACTTGCCGGTAGATATAGTTGTTCTATCTTTTACTCTATCATCATCATCATACACGGCCAGTTTCGTCCCGCTTTTGAGTATAGACCACTCTTATAATATACCATTGGCTTCGATTATAATATGTATAGCTAATTAGCTCTGTAGCAAAGGTATAAGATCCAAGCACCCTGTGCCACACTGGTGCCAGCAAGTCGCATACACCACGTAGGTCAGGTCACGGACGTTCCTTCCAGAGGTGCATTGCAACTGCACTCGGTGCAAACCCGTGGATTTAATGCGGTCACCTACGGCACCACGTCTCAAGGCTTCCTATTTTACTTGCAATATTTACTAGTACTGTGCTAGTACCGTGGATATATTGCGTGTATTATCCAGGCAATAATGCGACGTTCATTTTTATTTTAGTCTCAGTGATCGCTGTCTGAATGTTAATCTAATGTTATGATAAATGTTAAATTGATTTTTTTATTATTATTTAAACTAGCTGACCCGGCTAACTCTGTTCCGCCTTAGAGGCAATAAATAAGCAGATTTTGGATGTTATTCAATTCAATTTATTAAAAAACGGGATAAATAGTATCCTATGTCCGTCTCCTGGTTCTAAGCTACCTCTCCACCAATCTTGAGCTAAATCCGTTCAGCCGTTCTTGAGTTATAATTGGTGTAACTAACACCACTTTCTTTTGTATATAAACATATAGATTAGATATTGTGATCAACGATAAGTTAGTACACTTATCTCCGGTTTCTATCAACGATGATCAATCATTGTCCTATCAAATCAATTTCGACCCGCACTTTCATTGATGGGCTTAAAATGTTCGACGAATCTCATTGCGGATAAGTTGATTTGATGGAAGAATTGAAGTGATTGTCGACCTAGAAACCGAGGATTAATATCACTTATTTATATTCTTATTTACTTTCGTTTTAGTATTTTAAAAAAAATAATAAAAATAAAAATTGTTTAATGAAATTAGGCACAATGAAACATTAAATTACTATTGAGCTCACTAAGCGCATATGTAAGTAGGCAGTTTGTAATGTCTTGTTATGTATATGACTGTTTCTTGTTATTTATTCATTTGCAATTAAATAGGTTATTGTTAAATACAATGACTAACGCCATATGCGCTCAGGGTAAAAGAACTTAAGAACAAAGTTTACATGTCATATTACTCATAGAAATACTTATTAATGAGTAAGTTATGAAAGTATTTTGCATTTACGTAATACGTAAAGCAAATAAATGTATTTATCGGCCAGGGCACTATATAAAATTGTAAAAATAGGTATTAAGAGGAGGTGAGGCTGTATTAAGTTCGTTCGGGGGTGACATTTTCTCTTTGAAAAATCCCCTTAAATAAAGATTAAAAAAAAAACAAGTATTTATGCGTCTTCTGATGCTCGAAAGAGATTACAAACAAAAGGGGACTGAGAACGTTATTTTGCTAGTTATTTAGTCAAGCAAAAATAAGTTTAAAACTACGTAACGGCTTTATCGCGAATGTTAATCTTTTTCAGCAGCAATGTGTGCAATTTTGAATAGAAAGAATGCATTCTTATAAAAATCTTTGCGTAAAATCTTTGTGTCATTGTCTGTGCGATAGAAACGTGCATTCTCGTGGTAAATACACAAATGTACATCGAGTTTCTGTACTTTTCCTATGTTTGCCGTGTCCGTGGCGTTAGCATGCCGGCGGGTAATCTCCAAATCAAATATGTTTAACAGTCATAATAGATTACCCCAGGGGCGTAGCTACCGCCGTATTTGCCGTATCAATTATACGGGGCCCCCGGGCTACGGGGGCCCCCAAAGTGTGTAAGGAAAAAGAATAAAAACTTTCTAATTTAAAATTTTGTAATTTGTAAAATAAAATTATTTTACAAATGATAAAATTCTATAAAGCAATTCCTTTTTTTCCCGCCTTAAGCGTGCGTTCAAAAGTTGGCAACACTACATCGTTATGGCGGGCTGCGGGACTTCCCCGTTTTACTTACTTCATCTTCAACTCAGCGGGGAATCCCCGGGAATCCTTCATCGATATCGCGATGTACGTGTACGTTGTTGTACTTTGCATTGGATGTTAAACCACGGAGTGCAGTGCACTGTTTATTTACGCGCTTTATATAAATGTGCATTGTAATTCAGTACAAACAATATTGTTCTTCTGGTTTAGCAGTATTAGTAACGATTTGTAAAAGAAATGAGTGAAAGGAAAAGAGATTATCCCAGCGGCGCTGAGAAAAGAAAAATTAAACAGAAAAGGGACGAGGTTATAAAAAAAGTGCCCAAAATTTCTTAATTTTTTCAGAGACAAGATACTGTGAGTGATTTAGATTGGAAAGGTAAGTACTACACTACTACCCAACCCATTTATTAGGGGCCCGTAGTGATAAACAAGGAAATCTTTTAATTTCGGTCTGTCCATCTGTCCGTCACAAAAAGTTGTCTCCCCCCTCGATTTTCACAATTATACTGTTTTTAGGGTTCCGTGCCTTGATTAAAAAAAACAAAATTCTAACTTATCTATAGGATCGATTTGTTTTGTAGTTTGTTTATCAGTCCGTATCGTATCGTTAATTGCGTGTTGAGAACTTCAGATGTGCAGACTCGCTTTCAGGTTCTCGTTTTGTATGGCCACTACACTACGCGCTGCGTTTAAATAGCACGCAGGTGTATAGTAATGTACAATAAATATTACTTCTCACAATATTTTTTTTCTTTTGTGAAAAATCTTTACCTCCATATAAGGGCCTCCAAAAAAATTTTTATACGGGGCCCCGACAAGGCACGCTACGCCACTGGATTACCCTCAGTTTGCTCAAACAGTAGACACGCGCAAAACATATTTCATTGGTTTGTGTTTTATATTTGCACACAATGGATCACAATTAGTTAGATGTTTTTAAGTAGAGTAGGTAAATTGAACATAATTAAATACATGAATGTAAAGGAAACAAAGAATTTTATCAATCTCGTGACAGAACCGCGTTATTCAAGGCCATTATTTCACTAACTATTCAAATTCTACAATCTTATTACCATAATAATTTACTTGCAAATGTTGAGAAACAAAAGAAAAATCGTATGAAAAATCCGAATCCGAATGTCGACTAATCTCATTCATCTACGCAAAAACATGTGATCAACGTCATAGTATCTTTGTTCCAAGTTTTGGGTTGTGGATGAATAAGTATTATTTCGTTAATGAGTGCGATGCTATTCAATATGTTGTGTCCAAATAGCCCCGATGACGCTTGCGAATGTTTGGCGCTGCACAGGTGTTGTTTCTTCAGCTGCTGCCTTCGAGCGATCAAACTGTGTGTATAAAAATTTAACCTCAACGAATGAGTCAGCGTGTAATTTGTGTAAACAATTACGAAGAAAAACAACTCGGCTTTTTACCTACGCTGGTACTAGTCCTGAAAATAAGTATGGAGAGACTACCTCGATATTGCAAGACTTCTCACATAGCTTACTAATGAAAGCGGCTGAATTATTAGCTCTCTATTATTAAAACCTTGTTCCTGAGAAAGGCACTTCAAAGATTTTCGAATTCGGGTAAATACTTGTGGATTTCATCTAGGCAATTGCGTACGGTGGTAGTTTACATATATACTCGTACTGACAGGCTCTAGTCAAAACGTAAGCTTATGTTGCTTTAAAAATATATGTTTTTTTTGTTGTCTAAACATGATATAATTAATTTTCATTGGAGTTTATATATAAAGCTATTTAGTTCTCCATGTATAAAAAGCGAGTGTGGCTTAGCGGTTCCAGAGTCTGCTTTTCATCCAGACGCACCCTGGTTCGAATCCGGCCCTACACCAATGACTTGTATTTTCAAGTTATGTGTGGATTTGCGCTCGTTTAACGGTGAAGGAAAACATCGTGAGGAAACCGACATGTTTGAGGACCACAAAATCCGAGGACATGTGTCTTCCGTTGAAGGACCTGGCGCCCACCACGATGTATCTGCCCAAGAAAACTCCCCTAACGAATTAATTCTGCGGGGGAGTCATGACCCTCAGTCATGAGGAATACGACTCAAGAGAGAGAAAGAGTTCTGCATATAAAGCATGTGCTACATTTTATTCCGGAATAACACAAGTACAGGATAGAGCGGTTTGTTTTCTAACAAGTTCAACTATGTATCGTGAGGTAATGTTTGTTTACACATGTAGGTACAAGTGAGTGCATACACACGGAAGTGAGACATTATGCTAGCATTATACTAGATCTAGGCAATCTAGGTATTCTACATGTGAATGGCGAATAACTTTCTGTGAACGTAGGAAATCAACAATAGGTATCAGCTTGTTTATTCCAACTCATAAACGGATCTTATTCCGGTCTTTTGGTAGGTATGACGAAGCCGAGGCTAATATCAAAAAGAACATTACTATAAGTACGGTGAAATAATAATAAAAAATACAGAAAAGTTTCACAATACATAACTTAGATCATTTGTTAGTCATTACAATCTAAGCACAAGTGCGGTGGCTCCCGCAAAATTATTAATAATTATTTCTTGGGCAAATACCTTCTACGTAGGACACATATGTAGGTACATATATCCTCGAAACATGTCGTTTTCCTTACTATGTTATCCTTCACCGCGAAGCGAGTGCATAACAAATCTACGCATAATTTTCAAAACAACTAATCAGTGTAGTGTCGTGATCGAACCAAAGGCCGACGGATTAATATATCGAATATAAACCATAAAGCATCGCTTAACACAAAGCAGGTTACATATAATTAAATATAATAATGACATAATGTGAATAGGTTTTCCGAAAATAAATGAATATTAATATGAAAAACAGTTGAAGAAAAAAATGCTTGTAGCAAGAAGAGCGAGTTTATTTCACTCAACTGTATATACTACCAGATATAAGTACGATTAATTGAAAATATCCATTAAGAAATATTATTTAAAACACAGTAAGTACACAATACACACACACGTAGTTATTAACTAGGCCACGTAGCTAGTTGCTTCGCTACATATTACAATAGGACATTTCACAACCGAACAAGTTGTACCTACGTCATAAAATATGGTCATTTCAACATGTTTTAGATAGCAGCAGAATACGCCGCCATATTTGCTGACAATATGACGAGTATTTACTCGTACCAAATCGTATTACAATATATCTTTACATTTATGTTTAGAGGATAAACTTCACATTTAGACCTACATGTACCTACAACGATGAATTCACATGAATAATCTGGATAAAAATGGCTAAACGGGTTTAAGAGGCGTGGTTCAAGCGGCCGAAATGTTAGGAAGAAAATAGTGTTAATTAATAATTTCCAAATTAAGTAACAACATAAATTAGCAAGTTAATAAACTGCATGATCATTTCGAGTATAATTTTCTAACCTCTAAGTTAATTTAGCCAACATTTGCGTCATAGTATTTACTTAAGTCGTCTGTAATTAGCAAATAGATAGTTAAGTAGTAATTTTTGACGTAATTAAAGAATTTCCAGACAATTATATACCAATGTATGCAATTAACTACTCCAATATTTATTAGGTGCATAATGGTAGGTACCTACCTATTATTTAAACAACTCACGGATCCAAATTTACAAGACAGGAAATAGAATCTGTTTTTTAAATATACAATTGTATTGTTTATTTAATTCATGAAAAAAATGTAATGAAATGTAATGAAGGGTGTCATATTTCACTCTCTCCAAAAATAAAAAATAAACAAATTTGCATGCCGTTTATTAAATAATGATATAACATAAATTAAAATGATTGAGCCGTTTCTTATAAAATTATTTTTATATGATAAACCCGTTAAATTAAATTTAATTGACAGCAGTAATACATTTAATACAACAACAAAAAATACCTTCAGTTTTTTTTAATAGTTTTATTTACAACATACGCTGCAGAGCACATGGCAAAATATTAACCCATTTAAGTTTTAGTCACAATTGGGGGTCAAATGTTAATAATATCGGCAACCGGAAGAGTGTGTGTACGAATACAAAGCAACTTAGCCAATGGGAAGGTTTGAGGATAAGGCATACTGCAGAGCCAATGACCTTTAAAGGTCTAAGGTGGTTAGCAAATCTAACACATAAACAAAAAAGTCTTTTGGTCAATGTAATTTTCCGATTTTCCAAAAATCGGAGAATGAAACTTATCTACAGAAGTACCTCTAAAATACTATTGGTTAGTTACAGTAACTTTAATCTAATGATACCCAATTAAAAAAAATTCTTTGAAACCAAAGAATTACCCAACGTAAGAGGTATAAATAGGTAGGTTTCCTACAGGAAACAAAAACCAAATCGGTACTGACATACTGACTAAAATTACATAAATTTCGGTCTCTAAAATACCTATCTCTTAGCTTAAAGTTTGGTTTTTCCAATCGTCACTTTGATTATAATTGCCAACACAAATTTATTGAGGGGAATCCTGCTGTAACGCGAGTACTCATGCCTATATATTCCAAGAACATTGATAAACTTATTAGGCACATATACCAATATGTATTATGTGACAGTACCAAGATTTATTTAAGTTGACATATTGTATGATTACATACCTATTATTATGTTTGACATGATTTTAATAACAAAAATTTTCATTATTTTATTAATAAAACTAGACATATGTAACTTCTAAAATTTTATAAAAACTAAATGTTATAAATTCAATTTGACGAGATATTGTAATTTGTGTAGCATATTCTGTGATATTAGTACTTATACATATACCTATGTATGTTACAACATTACATTATCAATGAAGATTCTTCATCTTTATGTGATGTTTAGTTGCTCAATTAATTCAAATAATGATTCATATTACGGAGTGAAACAACACATTTCTCTGAAGTTGGGAAGTAATGGGAAGTCAGTGTAGTCATCATCAGTAACCCATAGTTTTAACTGCTTTTGGCCATGACTTCAATTCTCTAGGATAATATCACTTGACATAGTTATAGAGTTCATCTTTATTATCCTTTTCCTCCTAAAATCCCTAATGACGATTCTAAGTTTGGAATGTAATAGGTTTTTTGTTACATACATACTTGGAATGTAACGTGTGTCACATTCGTTTGGCAGCCCTAGCAAAATATTTTCAGAATTGTTATCTCAGAGAAAAACATTGCAAACAATTGGCAGGTCGTAAATGCTAAATCAAAATTCAGGATACATCGCGGAAATGGGAAGTCAGGCATCCTTCGGGCCCTGACTATCCTGTTAGTACTAAGGTATAAATACAACGGTTGTTTGTCTGTCTGTCTAGTTTGAGCTCAGCAAGCTAGGTCCAAATTATATCATCGCCATGTGAAAGTCGCGAGTGGATAAAAATCTACCCAACTGAGCTAAATCTCAATAGGTTGATTTGTGGAATGGGTTTGCATTTGACCATAATTCGCCTTCCAAAACAGACGTTGTGACTTCAACTTATTACTCATTATTTCTAAGTCAAATTATAGTATCATCATCAACGCATTAGAGCCCACTGTTGGGCACAATCCTCCTCCCTTTTACGCCAATAATCTTGTCTTGTCTTAGTTACAGTAAAGTACATACTATATTATTATAATATTATGTGTTTGTTTCTTAAATAACAAATGTATCGGACGGAAGCGACGCCATATTTGGTGGTGCCGATGTCAGTTTGTTAACAATCGACGTAGGTACTACATGACGTAAATGTTAATGAAACGTGTATAGTAGTAGATATGAACACAAATAACATTTATTTCAATAAAAATAAAGTTCGGTTAGTGCCTCCAGTTAGCTGAAATTTCTAATAGTCATAAATTATCCACAAGTATGCAGAGCCTCTTTGGCAATGTTTAATTATAAAGATAACGCCGATGTTTTGTACCATTAAATAAACCTCTAATCCTTCAAATCTCTGAGTAAACCACACATGTAAAGTTATTTAAGTTTGTAATCTGTATATACTGTACAGTGTTTTTGTACATACTTTCCTACAAAACTCTAGGTAGGAAAATTTTAAGTAAACGAAATTTGATTAATAGTTTCTATCTATCGATTTAAAAAATAAGTGATAGAAACAGTTTTGGCTTAGGACCTTTTCACAACAATGAAAATAGTAATTTTTCGGATGCCAACGTTAACCTCGTCATGTGAAACTAATATGAACCTCCAGCGATTTTCACTTGCCCTCGCATTTTCACGTACATTTCCACTCGCGGGCAGAGAATTTAGACTACGCATATTTTAATATGCAATCTTAAGCTGACGTCACTTACGTGAGCCTATACATATACGTATATAACATTACACGATATACTCACTTTACTTATGAAATAGGGCGCATCGCGAGGCTAAAGCTTGCGTCACGCCGCGCATTATTCAAAACTATGTCCAAATTCGACTCAAATTTATCAGATCCAACTTTATTAATATGTAACGAGTATTTTTTGCGCTACTTTATTGTTTTTACTACTCGGGAGTATTGATCCCGGCTATCCTCGGGGAGGCAATGTGACCGGCATAATGTTTACGCAATAAATATTGTTAGAAATAGTTATCTTACCTGTGCCGTAATAAATTATTTATTAATAAGTAACTAAATAACTATAAGTTTAATTTTATTTCAATGTAATTTTAATTAGTAGTTTTTTTGACGAGACATGACTGATGCCAACACCTATTATCATTGTAATAAGTTAGTTGTAATTCTGTATGTCAATAAAATCTATCTATCTATCTATCTATCTATTAATCAGGCTTATTGCTCGATGCGTCTATGTACATATATGGGATGTTTTGTGGTTATAATTAGTTATAAGTACAGTCGAAAATAATAGTTTTTTTTAGATTAAATTTTTACACAAATACATACTATATTCTTATGCTGTCTACAATTTACAGTATATATACTCTTATTAAGTTAATATACTCTTATTAAGTACATAATCTGAATATGCTTATGTTATAAGACTTGTTCAATGAAATGATTTAGCTAAGTAATGTAGGTATTTTATTGATATTTATGTAATACCTACGTCTTACGATTTGATACATACATATATACGTGTTCAGGAATAGTTCAACAATACTATCGCCCTCTAGTGGTTTCTATCAACGTGCCGTTCAACCCGTAGAACCAATGACAGTTCGATTCAGCATCTCCCTATATAGACATAATTTAAGCACTACGTAAAGCCTGCTCTTGCGGTGCCCTTCAAACAAACTCTTACGCAATTCATACATGAGTTAATATATTCATATCAACAGTAGTCAGGACGTTAAGTGGCTTTATTATACAATTCCCGTGCTCATTAGAGCGTGGGTGACACTTTGGTCGATCACCTTCCGTCCTCCCGTTACATAAGGTCTAATGTTTGCAAAGGATGGACTTTTTTGCATATGAAGTTGGCTAGGTGGGAAAATGGTCAAAAATGATCAAGTTACTATTGTATCTCATTGCCATGTTCTCAGCTTAAGGCTCTCGATCCACTTGATTTGGTAGAATACAGCAGTTTTACGGCAGTTAGTTATTTTAAACAGAACGACTACTATCAGACCTCCGCAACCCCCAAAAAATAAACCTGCAATAGAAGCCCAATATATCTGACTACTTTAGTAAATTTGCTAACCGAATGAGATGGAAGAGCATCGCGCGGAAAGCAGTAATCAAGTATACAAACAAAATAACAATAAAAATGTTCTTATGAAACATCAAATTTGTCAGTTTATTATGTTTTTTTTCAGTCGCATCACGTTTTATGAAATAACGTGCACATCTTTAATTACATTACATTTTAATTTAATTTTATTTTTATTAGTAGACATTTGATTTTAATAACTCGGTATTTGGTTTGATTAATGATTATTGTTTGACATGCCTGCTATGTAATAATTTTAATTTAATTTTATCTTTTATGTGTATGGACTCAAGGTCTGAAATAAATGACATTTATTTATTTATTTATTTTATTTATTTAATGGTCCATTATTCTACAAGATAATGAGAAACTCGTCAAATTCATGAATTTATTAGTCGTTATAATAAAGACGTGTATGTGTAACATTATATGAAAAGAAGTGTTTCCACTTAAATTGGTTTATTTATATTTTACTATAGTATAGTAAAATATTTATGTAAATTAAGTAAGTATGCTAGTGTTAAGTGTTAATAAATAAATAAATTGAATATCAATAGTAAAGTAACAAATTTTAAGTAAGATCAAATTATTTATTTTTAAAAACATAAATTTGTCCATTTTAATAAATAAACGAATGAGTTGTACTTACTTGTCATACTGAAAGTTAGTATAAGTAGGTTAATAAGAAAAAAAATGTTAATTAACCTGTGGTTTTTACACAAAGATTACCTGTGTCACAAGATACAGGAATATCTAAAAATAATATGGCATGCTCTGACTAAGATTCATGCTCTGTCAATAACAAGAACTTTTAAAACCTAATATAATATTATTTATATCTCAACAACCCATTTGTGTATGAACAAACTTGACGTTATGGAACAGGAAAATGAAACATAACTCTCGCTAAGACCAAAACTGGATATGAAAATGCCCAAATCCCAAGATACGAGTACGTTTTATCTCAGATTGCCTTTAAAAAGGTCAAACACTGTGATTCTATTAATAAAACTGGCTTGGTATCTTATTTAATAGTAGATCCAGATATTAACCACACTTATATCACTATAAGGCGAAAATTTGTGTGTGCTTGTATAACTGTTTATGTCCCTTCGCGCTCAGTAATAAGCAGTACAATATTTTGCTAGTATTTTCACTCTAAAACCACACTGTCAAAGTCAAATTCAAATTTCATTTATTTTCATCACAAGAAATGTAACAAAGTGCTTTGTCAAATATAACTTAATTCTAACTTAATTTACTTAATAGTTGAAGCCATGTATATTTAATACATTTCATTAATGTGGCACGCATCTCCTACACTGAGAGAGATCTCGTGCTGTAGGAGAGTGCATTCAAGGTACAAAAATATATATATATATGTTTTTGTACCTTGAGGAGAAGAGAAGAACATGAAACTAAGAGGCTTTTCGGGAAACTGCTTGAACAAAAGTTGTTCAAAATTATGTGTACTTTAGCGTGTTTTCAGCTTACCATACCCTTTCCTGATAACCCTGTATGTATATGTTACAGCTGTTAACTAATTAATTTGTTTTTGATATGAGATAAGTAGATGCGATATAATTTACTATTTATAAAAAAAAATTAGTTAAGTTAGTAGGTATGTCATTTTGTTTGATTAAAATCTATTCTTAATCTAAGTCTAGATAAAGTTTGTTGTGTGTGTGTGTATTTGTGTGTGTGTAATGAGTGTTGGTACTAATTGATAGTGGGAATCACCTACACAAGGAATATACTCTAAACGTCACATACCTACTACGATAATTGTGACCAAACTTGGCCTTTGACTAACGACTGATTTCGTATTTGGTTTGTTTACTTCTCAGTTAAAGCACTAAAGTATGACGAACCCTGCCTTCTATGATCGATGACGGTGGTCTGATTGAAGCCAAAAATCATACTCTATAAATGTCACTTTATATCGATTAAATTCCTCCACACATATGCCAAAATATAATAAAAGTGATGATATGTAAGTTAAAAAAAAACCACGCGGCACTAATTCAAATTTTGTTTTATAAGTATGTATTTTAATTTAGTTTAGCATATAAGTTTTTTTTATTTAGTTTAGTATGGGGACAGAACAGGCTCTGGTTAAAACATAGACTTGTTTTATACGATTTATATCCCAAAATAATAAGGATATCACAATGAGGTGCCTCAAACATTAAAAAAATAAAGAAGATAAATAAATATTTCAGGACATATCACACAGCGCGATCTAGCCCCATACTAAGCTTACGCTTGTAAGCTTAGTATGAATTAATTTAATAATAATAGACAGATGAGTAAGGCTTCTCTACACTTCATTTATCTACGGCCTGCCGCAGCTGGCTGTGAAAAACAGTAGGTACCAGTGACGTGTCCACGCTAACCACCCAAACGAGTGCATCCGGAATGTATTAGGACATCGTGACCAAACCGCGAGCTCGGACCCAGAGGACTGACTAATTGGATTCGGAGAACAAACGCTAGCGTGGCACATGACTGAAGACGGTAATTGCTTTCAAGACTATCAAAATTCGAAGTCTTTAAATGTAGTAATGTTGTAATTTTAATTTGCCATCTGTACTTAGTGAGTATATATGAAGGTACTTTCCTTTTTTTAACTTTTTTTTTACCTACTTATATGTTAAGTAAATCTTAATTTACATATTATTATCACTGTCGTTCTATTATTTCAGATATAACTATTCGCAATATTTACATACTAATAGACCATTCTTCCAAATTTAAGAAGATAACTTTAAAAAATAATGTGTCTATAAAATGAGCAAAATTATGAGAAAATTCAAAATAATGTATAGGCACTGTACGTGTAGGATAATATTATGTATATATGTATTTATTTTAAATAGGTAGGTACTTATATGTTTCTTACAAATGAAACTGTATTTGGCATCGCGTATTTCCTATACCATCGCATCGTGGTACGTGACCACACTTCTAATACATTTATAAAAGAAAACAACCTAAAATACACAAAATTAAAAAAATTGTCACGTCTGACAAAACAAGTTTTATTGGAACAAGAAGTTACGACTCACTGTTTCACACATTTTGAAAAACAACATGTTAAAATCTTTACCTACATCTCCATGTGAAACTTGTTGGCATGGAGGATTATGTGTGCATAATAAAATTTACATAAAATGATTCATAGCTTCCACTGTAGGATTCCCTGTGTCGCGGTGCTCAGGTTTGTTCCACGAGAGCAAAAAGAACAAAATAAAAATTATATTCTCACTTAAGATATAATCTCAAAGTTTAAGTTTAAGGAGTAAGTTCAAAGTAACTTTCTCGAGAGTATTCGAAATTCCAGTGCATTTTAGGTTTTTCCAAAGACGCACTTCTGACGTCATCGGATGAGCTTTGATCGGGGATAACGTAAAAGTTATGCAAATATTACGGCAATAGAAATTTTAAAATAAATAAGTATGACTTTTTTGGTGCTATCAATATAATATAATAGCTATATTTAAATTAAGTTTTTTCTTTGTTCGTTTTGAGTAACCTATTCTTCATAATTTACACATCAAATTTTTTTTAAATAAGAAAACACAAAAAAATCTACTTGTTTCTCAAAATCAAAAGCTTTTACAAAGTTTTTAGGGGATCATGAAGATTGAGATGCAATATTTTTAATACATACAATATAATTTGTTTAAATACAGTATGGACTACAATGAACTAAATGATAAAAAAAAATACAATGAACACTGCCCGTGCTGAGCACAGACATACATATTATGTTTTCATCTAAAAGTAGCTTTATAAAATGATTCTTTCCGTTCCTAATGATATGACCTCGAGACGATCACAACCTACGCTTAATATAATCTCTGATTATTTTATTTATAGCGGTGCCTGGGTCAGTAAATCATAAGATGAATTTTTTAAATTAGGTACCTGCGTGAACTTGTTCGAGAAAGATCGCCGATTATGGCGAACCCAAATATAAACTCTCTTTTTGCAGGCTTATTAACAGGCATTAGGAACCGGTAATTAAATTCGTTCTGCAATTATTATACAATCTAGATCATAAGTCATTTATAAATGTAAATTTATATTATTCACCAATAAAATCAAAAACCTTTCATTAATTAATTTCATTATTCAAGTTGGTGTTCATGGTAAGTATCTGTTGTTAATAAAGGGCTCCTTACAACTTTCCTAAATGTTCAAAGAGTGGCTTTGGACACATTAAAAATAACACCAAACATTTCTGTTCTACAAAATTTAAATATCAATACTAAAGCCCAATTTATAAGGTTTCACATAAGTTTCGGGTAGCCCTGTAAATGTTGACATTTTGCTATATGTTTCATGAGGCCAGCCCAGCCTCCCACGTTTGATGTTATCAAGTCACAAACCGTTGAACCTATCAATTATCGGCTACGACTTCTAGTAGAAACGGCCTACTAAAAAACAACATGAGTTGAGATACATATCGATTAATTGTAATGGGATTAGTTAATAACAAAACTCATGCAGACTTGAGGAAGTTAGTGGTCGAAAACAACTTGAGCTTAAAGTAGTTATTCTTTGCGAGACTTAAAAAATATACCTACAGGAAACTTCTAAGCTTATTTTTTTTGTATTATTACAAACAAATGTATCTACCGCATTACTAAAATAGAAGCACTGAAATAAATGTATGAACTTATGTGTTTGGAGACATACCACAAGCTTACACATGAAATTAGTTATTTTTCTTATATTTTACAACGTCAAACGTGTCTAGAAACCATTTAATTATGTCACCGAGCATCATTGGCATGCGCTGCATAAGAAATAGGTAAATTGTCATCACAATCAAGTATCGAACGTAAGTTATATGGCAATACAACATAAGAAATGAGTATAACGACTACTCGATAAGTACACTTCAGGTTACATGTGCCAAGACGGAAATACCTAGCGTTTCCGGTATTACTATAGAAAAACTAATGTTCTATACCTATATGATAGGATGTAGTAATATATAATACTAGCAGACCCGACAGACTCCGTCCTGTCTGTTGACTCTTTTACTTTTTAATTAGTTAGAAAACGTTTGTATGGGAAAAAGAAAAGGGCGGTTTTAAGAGATTTTCCGGCTTTTTTTTATTTTTTTCTTGCCTTAAAAACCATCCTTGAACTTCAACGAATATTAAAATAAAAGAATTGGCCAAATCGGTCCAGTTGTTGTTGAGTTATGCGCTTACCAACACATTTTGCGATTCATTTTTATATATAAGAAGATAGGTAAGTAATATGGAGGAGCACGAGAGTAGGTAAATGAATTTATAAGACCCAGTTTACTCAATGACGGACTCGCCTTTACGTGTTGTGTACTTGTGTATTATATTAAAATAACACCCGCGTATATCGCGTATTTATTTAAATTTCTTTTAATTTCACAGAGTTTTAGCATACCAGTGATACATTAAACGGATAGCCTAGAGTTCAAATTCATTTACTGAAATAAGGAATACAAGTCATTTAAGCTTTCGATTATTACTAGATACGATATTGTGGAGCTTTCATTTCAGCACCTTAGAGTAATGTCATTAAATATAGATATACGTATAAAAAAGGCTGTGAAGGAAGTATAAACTTTTTGCCGTTGAATAGATTTAGTTACACTGTTTTATTAAGTCGTTGACGAATAGTTTATTTATAACTTTAATAGGTGATTCGATTCGCAAATCGATTCGACAATAATTTAATTATACCTATATCCATGGATTAACACGGATTTATCTAGCAGTCATAAGTTTTTCGTAACTGTATCTACCTAGCAGTCACGAGTTTTTTGTACAGAGTCAGAATATAACTAGTTACTACTGACTTAGTATATTTATCTGTAATGTACTATAAAACACTCACTTGTATACAAATTTAAGCAAATATTCATGCGGTCTGTCTTCTGATGGGTGACCTAAAGAGGCCTCTCAAAACTGTCCCGCGCAAAGATTACAAAAGCTAACTTGTACCTACTCGAGTACATTTATGTAAAGTTAAACATATAAAGCTAAAAAGCTTTGGAACACTTTACCAGAAGCTGTGTTTCCTGCGAACTACAATCCAGGGGTTTTCAAATCTAGAGTTAATAGGTATCTTCTAGGTAAACGTGTTACACCCTAGGCTGCAGCAATGCTTAACATCAGGCAGGCTGTAGTCAAAAGTAAACCTATCCCACGTAAAAAAAAAAAAAAAAATCAAACAATGATAATATTAAATACAGGGATTTGTATAAATTCACACTATTTCGGGCGTGGCGTGCAATGTTTTATTGTGCTTATCACTACACATCAAATGATCGTATGTTTTTCTGTTCTCGTTAGTGACGAAGCAAGCGTTACACTCTGATGAATTGATGATGAAATAAAAAAATGTTTACAAAATCTTATCTTTGGTTGGTAACAATAAGAGATTATTTGGTATCGACGACTAGCAAGCAACGGAGAGGAAAACGAGAACAAGATATAATTCAATTGTTTTATCCAGTTAAAAGATCCATAATTATTAATATACTTTAGGGAAACTTCTTACATTTATATAAATAAATAAAATAAATAAAAATGTTTATTGGACACACAAATATATACAACATACATAGTTTATCTAATATCTATTATTATTTTGTATTTTTTTTTTGTAAAAAACAAACTGCACATGTCCAAAACCCAAG
Organism: Macaria liturata; assembly: GCA_964023185.1. NCBI lineage: Eukaryota > Metazoa > Arthropoda > Insecta > Lepidoptera > Geometridae > Macaria > Macaria liturata. Next base: position 5,496,857 of record OZ026812.1, on the reverse strand, counting down.
ATCAAAAGAGTAATGAACTAAATGTATATCTAAAAATAGTCTATTAGATTACTTGCTACATACAAATAAATCACCCAGAAAATTAGTTTCGAAACAAACTTTTACGACACCTGCCACAGTTACTTATGTCAAAGCGCAGTAAAACAAGTAGTAAAACATGATAATGTACATAACCTAACATGTACCTACACGAGTACAACAAATTGAGATATTGTACCCGATTCACAAACATCCTTCATGGTTGACATATTATCTCACGAAACTAACTCATATTTATGGAAGTAAAATATCAAGACAACATTAAAGCTATGCAATAAATACGTTTAGCATAAATAGCAAATTAATGCAATAGAACCCAAATACCTACAAAAACTGGCTTGTGACGTCAACGAGCCAATGTCAAAAACCTCGGAATCAGTATCTTTAGTTGTGTAAGTATAGGTTTTTGTTGAAAGATTGGCAGCGCGGTTTGTATGAGCCGCTTTAATGCGCCATATAAGGGCCCTTGTGAAGGTTCGACTACCGATAAGGAGATAGAACATGGAATGAACCGATACCGAGCAATATGTTGTCGACTACGTAATCTCATGGATAGTTCCATGAGATTACGTAGTCGACAACATATTTGTACGGCCAACTGTCCAGCTATTTTATAATTCAGACGTATGAACAATGAACCATTATTTATGAGTGGACGAGTGGCTTCGGCGAAAGTGGAACGAATGCTAATACTCTTTGTATTTAAAGCTGCGTACATAAAGAATCAATATTTTAATTTGATCGTCTGTGAGACAGCTGCATTTCACGTGCACGCTTCATTCCGCACTTGTGGTGAAATCATTCATTCATTTTTCATGCGAGCGCCGCGGCCCGCGCCTGCAGATATGTTACGAAATGTTATATAACTTACACTTACTACGTGTCTTTGTGTCGCAAACATTTGGGGACTTTAAGTGAAAACACGTTATTTACACATACATCTACTGATAGAAATATTTCTTCTATGGCCGCACATTTATTCTAAATATCTTTCAATTCTTACGTACGTACGCTCTTAACTTTTTACTGATGGCACATACTGACATAAACAAGCTACTTATAAACAACAAATGTGTAAAAGATGGTATAAATAAAATGATAACTATTGGGATACAAATAAATTATTAAATGTGCTTCTTTGTTTATCTAAATTATTATATATATACTTATAAATAGGTCTCAAAACCTCCAGATTTAGTATTGACGTTTAAATCTTATGTACTATACTAATACATAGACTAGGTAAACTTGTAATCAGGAAGTTATTGACCAATCAAGTAAGACGAATTCAAATCAAAAGCCATTTAGAAGTAACACGGTAATTCAATGCCATATTGATTTGGGAAAGGAAATTAAAAGTTATCTATGATTTGATATTTAAAAGTGTCTCAATAATGTTTACAAGATATGGAACCAAGACCAGAGATTTATTTCAGTACCTTCAGGCGAATTACGGCCAAGTGCAAACCCATTTCTTGTTAAAAAAAACACAATAAGAAGCTTCATATATAGGTATAGGAGGAAGCGTGTAGACAAATCGATCTGTAGGATAAAGCTGTACCTAATGTAAAACTACCTGTATAAATGTCTTTCATGATAGCTAACTAACTGGGTGATTTATGAGAAAGGCGAACTCTGGTGCACACAATTTTCAAACCTGATGTCCTGTTTAGCAAATCATGACTAAACAAGCGACAACGCCCAGCAAGCGCCGAGTCGTTAAGATTTAAAAAATGGAGGACGCATTTGTTTTATTACCAAGAAAAAAAAACAATGGTAATCGTTATTTATACAATAGTTACAATATGACAAAGAACAATAACTAATTCATAGATCTACTAACACCTCTACTAGCACAAAACAGAAGGCGCGTGCGCAGGTACCGGAAACCGCCATATTATTTGGACACGGAAAGGTGTGTTCCTAGTAACTGTTACTTATCTTTGTCGTAATAGGCAATCGCAGTTACTGTTACTGCATCTATAGCTAAAGTAACTTATTATTGCATTTGTACAGAGTTATTTGTAAGTAATGTTTTTATTGTAGGCCATTATTATGCCATTTTAGTATTTAAATAAATAAAAATGGTTCGATGACTTTCGGATATTAATATAAAAAAAACTAGTGTGCGGGCTAGTAGTTAAATTAAAAAAAGTTGTACCACAGTTGTCCCTAAATTGTTGCTCTATTACCTACTAGTGGACGCCAGCGGCTTCGCTCGCATTTTTTCAGGATAAAAAGTAGCACTGGCACTCTTAAGACCTCATACTACCTACATATCAAAAATTATGATGATCCGTTCAGATGCTTTTGCGTGAAGAGTGATTAAACAAACAAACAGAGACACAGAAAAACAGATTAACAAACAAAAAATATAAAAACTGTATAAACGTGTTTTTATCGATTTAATGTACTTATGTCCAAGTTTCTTTTTTCTTATATCTTCTATGTACATATTTCTTTCCCTCTTTAGCTTTATTATATTTGTATAGATAGATATATAACCCTGCACTAATTCTATCAGTCTTCGCTTTTATCGATCCGTCATCGGCAAGCTATCGACTGATTCTGACAAGGCCATCAGTATTGGTCGCGGGACATTGGTCTCCCGTTCTACTTGTTCCGGTCTGATGACAGTTTTAATTAAATTGTAGAACATAGGAAGGCGTATACAAAGCCAGATAAAGAACTTTTTTACGTTACATTATAAATTACATTCAGATATCTTCTGTTCTAGGTTCTCGTTTGAATACAGCCCGCCTGAACTTAAGTATTGCTGCAGCCTAAATAAAGGCTTACCTCTTAATTCGGTTCGGTACTCCTGAGACACAAGCATTCTTGCTTAGTTCAGAAGAGCCGGGCCTATTCATCGCACAAATAAAATGTACTTTACACATACTTTATAAGATTATATTACAGGCTACAACTATTGTATATTTTAAAATGTTAATTGTGTCAATAAATGATTTTATTATTATTATATTATAATATAATTCGAGGTTTGAAGATCAAGACTTCCCTGGATTTCGTACCAATGATCTTTATTATTGTAAGATGATTTGAATAAAAATAAACCATTCTTAACTTTCAAGATTGAATCTATTAAGTACCTACTTATAGCAATACTTGTAGGCTATCTTATAATTACAATTAACGTTTATCCGAGTCGATTAGTGTAAGTACGTCTATGACGTCAGCGTCACTAGATCGCGTGACATTTGTCTTATAAACCTACCTAAGTACTTGTAGGTTCCCTTCGATTGTTTATAGATTATGTCCATTAACTATCATTAAATCGTCATTCGTCATAGAAAATCATGCAGGAAAATTATATTTAAAGCTACTTACTTCGCTTTAATTATTTGCTAAAGAGGGTGTGCAATTGTTGATTGGGTTCTTATAACATATAAATTTAAGAAAAAAAATGTATCAGCAAATCTAAAATAAACTGTCTGAGAAATATGAACCGAAAATATTAATAGTTTATTTGACGCAATCATACTGAAAACCAGCAAATAAGTATTTTAACTCAAGCTTTAGCCAATGTTAATGTATGTAGCTGTCAATCGCAACTAGCCTTGAAATGACTAAAGAAACCCATCCTTATCATTTATTGACATTAGAACCTCTGTCGACATCACCCCACCAATGACGTTCAAATATTTAAAGATATTATTTAAAAAAAACTACAATAATGACACAAGTGAGCCGATAATGCGATTGCGATAAGAAAAACAAAAACAATGCACTAAACTGTTTAACTAACAACAGTTATAATGTAATCTACGACTTTGTACGTGTTTCACGTGATGTATAAAAATAGACTGGAATTACTAATCGGAAAAGAAAATAAATGATTAGGTAAGTACATCATTTATACAGGGATATTTTTTATTTTATTTTACGTTATGGAATGGCATTTGATTATATATAGTGGCAACGATAAAGTCGCATACATTTGAGATGAAATCTATACTTTCGACACCAGAGTTGGCCACTCTCATTCGATTAGAACAAGAAGAAAGACGTTCTTTATCAAAGTCTCTCTTAATAACATACATAACATTATATTATAAAAGTAGTGGAATAAATAATAGATTATAAAGGTCAAACGATGTTTGCGAGGTCAAAGTGAATGACCTCGACCTGGAAATGGAATGAGACGTCTGTCAAATAGAAATGGCCTAATTTTGCCGTAGGCTCACACATTACATAATCCTAGAGAATAAATTGATGAATGTAGCTTTATATTCTGTGGTCAGTCAACTCTATTTATACCTAAATCTATTGCATTTAGGTTAACTACCGTCCGTGGTTATTAAGCTACGACTAATGTTTGTGTAAAATCATGTAATTTATCAAATTACCTATAGTCAATCATTTTACATTTAGTAGAACGTAAAAGGTAAGTAGATGTCTATACCAATCCATGATGTGCATTTTTTTAGTAAAATTTGATTTGTATCTCAAAGTTACGATTGAAGCGTGACAATTATATTTAAGTAACATTTTATGACCAACCAGCTACTCAAAACTAGATTTTATAATTTCTAGTTTTTACTGATTGTATCGTTAGTAAATTGAATGTGGGAATTCAAGTAATTTGTAATAATGTGTCGTAAATAAATTTGATTTAGATTTTATTTTATCGAAATGTCCGCAACAGCGGTGTGTGGTAAAGGCGAATTCATAAATCTAAGTTTTTGATGGAATGTGTTTTTGTTTTACAAATGCGCCTACTAGTCTTTATGAAAAGCTCACCGAACCTCATAAAATTTATCTATTTTAATTGATTAAATAAACTGAAAACAACAAATGCACAAAGTAGGTACCCAAATTAGTGGAAACAATCTAATTGAAAGCTTCAACACAAGACACAGTGAGTCAATAAAGATTACAAAAGCTCCAGCCATGAAAGCTACTAGACTAAACGGAAGCCACCAGCGCAAAACAAAGTAATCAATAAAAGAGCCACTACACAAATTGACAAACAACTACTGTAAATACATGTGGACGTCAGAACGAAATTCAGTAAATCAAAGCGCACATTATGCCATGCATTATGTATGACACGTATAGAGGATGTGCACAGCCGAGCTGCTTTTTTGTCGGCAGGTGATTGGTTCGCTTACTTTGTCTTTGGAAGTGAGTCGTTTGAGATCGAGCAGCTTGCGGTACTGGCGCAGGGCGCGCGCGTACAGCCGCAGCGGCAGCTCGGGCCGCTCCGCCGGCCGGGACACCACGCCAGTGCCGCTCATGGCGGCCTCACACACACACCTCTATGAACTAACACCGCACAGTCATGGGCACGAGCGCCGTCGCGCGTCCGAAGTGAACGTAGGTTCAGCACGGCACTGACGCACTCGCCGCTCGCCGGCCGCGCATGCGAACCGACTCATGCCGCGGCCGCGCTCGCCGCTGTTGCGAAAAAGAAACTACAGCCGAAGCATGCTCGAGTGACTTTCCCTGCTACACCGCCCCATGGCTGGCCGCCGACCTGACCCGCTTTTACTGCTGCCATGAGAATTGAAGCGGATCATCGCGACCGTATCTAAAGCTTTAATCTAGAAGCTTTCGAAACTCATTGTTTGCGGCTCGATCGCTTGCAAGGTCGGAACGTACTCGTATGTCTAAAGACGAACTACCTCCGGCCTTTTTACTGACTTTATATAAAGTCCATTTATATAGATATTATACATTTTACATGTTTACATAACGATAAAGCTCTATTAGTTATCCATAAAGCTAACCCGTTTGCCCTATTAGTGAATGTTCCGTCGATACTGGTTTCATCGCGCCGAGGGAACCTACGTCAATGCGAGGATACCTACCTCATTAAAACAATAGTATGATTATATTATAGCCCAATGATAATATTAATATGCATGTATGTATATGTTATGTAGACGACGCGATAGGGTTGCGTCTTAGACAATCTTTTGGCAAAGTCTTAAAAAATATTATGAAAAATGTAGGTATGATCCCAATCAAATAAAGCCGCCATTGTCGAGTTTTAGAGAACAGTATCAAAATATTCAAAATATTGATTCATTCGAAAATGATTTGTCCGTTTAGAAACAAGATGAGAACACCCACCACACACGACATAAATTGTAAGTCATGCGATAAATGTATTCTTACTAAGAAGCAATGTAAATGGAGCGCGAGCCACGAGCTCCGACACGCCTGCTCTGACTAATAGCATTCAGCTTGTATTATTTATAATTGTAGAAGTAGAAACACTTAATAGTTCGTTAAGCAGCTCAGTATATAGGCTACCTTATAGCGAGGTGAGGAGGAAATAGTTGCAACAAATATCGAGCGTAATTAGCATTAGCGAACAAGTTTTGCATTCTCATCGAACCAGAATTTCGTCTTTGGTCAATTAATTAACTTAATAAAAACAAGGATATACTTAGATGATATGACTTGTAGAAAAACGAGATTGCTCATTGTAAAACCATGTCATTGCTCTTCGTTGATTTGATTATTTTACAAACATGTGGAATATTATTATTATGACGCTTATGATTGTACTAACAAACAAATCCCAAAAACATATTGTGGTAACCTTAGAACCGGCGCCAAAAAAACATGTCGTGTCCAAAGACCGCATAAAAATTATTTCGCACATTTCACAAAGTGTTAATATGTATTCTGTTTGCTAATGCTTCTTAAAACCGGTTCTCTCGTTATAGCAAGTTGTAGCATTTATTCAAGGATGTCAATATGCATAGATGTTTCTCTTCAAAGTTCCTTTTAGAAAGAATACATGAATTAAAGATAATTTCCGGTATAATTTCTCAACCTAGGCCTTTAAGTTCACGAGAAACATTCTTTCTATGCAAATTAAATCTTGTTGATGTTTTTATTTGTATGCAAACAGTGAAATGAATTATGTGGCCAAAAAAGATGGCGACTGATTTTATTTGCATAGTTCATTCATTACGTGTTTTTGGTAAGGAATGTTATAAGATGTTACGAATATGAAAGTTTCTTCACGAGAAGTCTTATCTCTAAATAGTATCTGATGTCTACAAATTTGAACTTACTATTTCTAGCTAAAAATATGTTCAAAACTGAAAAAGTTCCCAGATCCATCTACAATCTACATGTATAATAAAGTGATTTTAGCCCAAGGTGGTGTCCATCAATTTGGATAAAAAATTGCACCTAGGGTCATTCTCGGTCATTGTCACGACATGTTTAATGTATCACGCCACCTGCGTGGACCTGTGCCATCCAAAGGTAAAGTAAAAGTAAAGTAAAGTAAAAGTTATTTATTTCATATTTTCATACTTAGGTACATTTAGTTGTTCATTAATTACCTATATTAAAATACATACTTTTACGTACCTCGGTAGGCCTCTGGGTCCTGCACTAGGTCTGCTTGCACAGCCTGTATAGCAGGACCTCAGATTGCTAATATATAATGCAGAATGTAAACAAAAGCTAATGAAATCCGACGGTAAACTTTTTTGGGTTGCCATGACAATAAGGTTTTATACCGTACATTTTATTTATGTTTATACATACCTATATATTTATTTATATATTTAATATATATATATATAAGCTAAAATAACAATAAATAATGTAGTTAGTGCTATTATTATTAAGCTTATGTACTATACTGCTACTTTCCTATGTTTATTTACTATTTTAGTGACTATGTTGATGTGATGTGTGTGTGTGTGTGTTTGTGTGTAATGTTAATGTAATTGTTGTTAGAGTGTGTGAGATTTACTTTTCTTGTTATTTGTGTAAAACGTCAATTAAATTTATTCAGAATGCGATAGAATTATGCCAAGTGTCATTCAATTACATATATCGCCTATTTTATTACCTCGATAAGGGCTTCTGTTTCGTTGTAGTTAAGAGTCATCAGATATGTGGTAACAAGAGTATTACATTCCCTTTTTTTTACCTCTGAAATATTTATAATTTTACTCAGTTTGTTATAAACATAAGGCCCCAGTGACTTTATACTTTTCCTACCAAACTCCGTGCGAGAGCTGACATTTTTGACTACTATGTCTTTCCTTCTTTTTTTATTAGCTACTTCTAGGTTTGATTTAGTGATTAACGAATGTTGCCTGACTGCAAGTGATTTAATAAAAAGTTGCCTGATAGTCAGAACAGTGCAATCTTTGTATAGATCTGTTGTCGGGTACCTTCTATTTTTAAAAGACATCACTTTTAGAAGTGCTCTTTGCGCAATTTCCAATTTCTCAAGATGAGTTTTTTTTGCTGATCCCCAGGCTGTGATGCAATACGTTAATATTGACTGTGTAGTTACAATTTACGCTTCGAATATTCATGTGTATCACTGATAGACACTTTGCATCAAACTTTGAGTGGTAGTCCTTGAATTCTTCAGGCTCCCTCAGCCTGTGTAAAGACGAGATATTGACATTGTCAATATCTGTCAATAGATCCTTAACCTGTGTCATAATGATCTTTTGGGTTTAATCCAGAAACCCAGTTAAATGGATGATGGCCTAGAGAGAGACCTTGAACAATTAAAGGGACAACCTTAATATGAATAAGTAATTGACGTTTGTGTATAGTGGTAGTGTAAACTGTATTTTGTGTGGGGTTAGTCATGAGTTCATCGTGTAATGTTTTGTGTGTAGTTGAATAAATGGCATTTGAAGAATCATACCGCGTATTAGTAAATAATACATATATGACGGTAACATTAATAATCTTAAAGTAAACTAAAACATCCGAGTACCGGATAAAAAGTACGAGGACTTTAATAAGCTTTAAGGAACTAGCAAGGCAAAAATATTCTTTATATCTAAATATAAGTTGTGAGGCATAATTATGTTTGAGACTATTAGGTTCATTTGTTAGTCATTGTTTGATAGACCCGAGTGTCCTAGCGTCTATTTTCTCCAATTGGTCCACTTCTTTTACTTCAATTAACGGTTTTCCTTCTTCTTTTCGTACGAATACCTTTCCATTTGCCGTCCAACAAAATCTCCAGTTGTTCTTTTTTATGAATTGTCTAGCCTGGAAGTGAAGAAGTTTTCCTTTTCTTGTTAGGTGTTCATTCATGTATACTGTCTTTTTTTCACCTGGAAGTCCCACTGTAATGGTGTTGAATTTTTCTTTCTTCTTTAAGTTGTAATTCTTCAAAGCATTTAGGACATCGGCTTTCTTTTGCACAGTAGTGAACTCTACAATAATAGGTCTAATCTGGTCCGCTTTTGCTGCAAGCCGGTATGAGTTTCTTATATCCCTGTTCTCGAAATCCATGTCTAATGCGTGTAGTACTTTTCCCACTGTCTCCACAATCTGACTATTAGATTCAATAGGTAAATTCCTTATTTCGATAGAGCTTGCAACTAGTTTTCTCTCTATACTTTCGGCGTGATTCTTTACCTCTTCTACATTCTCACCACTCTTTTCAAGTAACTCAATTTTCTTCTTCATAACATTCTGTTCGTTCACCACATCAACTAATACTTTTTTTATTTCATCATTAGATGTAAGGATCACGTCATTTTGCTTTTCAATCCTTTTCATATTCTGTTGCATGGTCGCATACTGGGTTTCTTGGTTATTCTTGATGTCCAGTATCAGTTGATATAAGTTACTACCTATACCCATTGTCTGTTCACTGGTGCTTGAGTCTAGAGGTGACCCAATACATTTCCTTTTTCTATCACTGATGTGGGACTCTCCGAACTCAGGAGATAAAAAGATATCCGGGTTTGATTTAGCCCCGCTAATTGTTGATATTGGTGTGCCAAATTGTTTTGTAGGAGTGTTCATGGTGATATCATAAGACAGTAGCAAAAGAAAAAAAAAGAAAAAAAATACGTATTTGTACGCTTTTATTTTTATTTTCTGGCAGCTTTTCTACTGCTTTCGTATGATGTATGTTGTCTAAAGTCGCATTACTGCCAGTGTCAAAATTTTCTTCGAATTGTTTTTAACTGTCAAAGTCAACAGTTCCGTATTAATTTCTCTGTGCAGTTCAGTTTGCTTGACAAGTCGCCGGCGGTATTTTCATACAATTTATAGTATTTTTGTTGATACAAGTGAGAAAATGAGGGTGAGAGGCGAGAAATTATTTTAGAAGCTTTATGTTTTGTACAAGTAATTATTCATGTGTGTGTGAACAAAATGAATGATTCAGGAAGCAGTGATATTTTGAAAGGGATTATCTTCGCTGTTGTGTACTTGCCGGTGTCAGCTGATGCAGAGAAACACTTCTAGTATGTGAATCCTTCGGATAGTGATACTTTAGGTGGGTAAACACAGTGATTTCCTCAGATTTTCTTAATAATATCTTCAGCGTTTTGACTAACGTATTGATAGTACAACGCACACACACGCACTTGAGTAAAGGAATACAATATACGAGCTCCTTAGATCAAAATGGCGTGATGTTCTATTAGAAAATCAAATTGACTGAAACTCAGATATTCTCATAATCTAGGTACCTATCCACTTTGCAAAGACGCACGACTCTAAATGAGACAATTTATTTATATTCCGAAAAGAATTGTTCAAGTGGATCCTGTTGAATTATAAAATCCATTGTTAGGCAGTGGGTTCCTGGTAATGTTATCAAAAATATATTGTCGTAAACATCTAGCCTACGTGACATAACATGAGAAGCAACGGTTATTACATGTACCTACTTGTATATACTTATAATGTTTGTTTTGCCTTCATAAACAACTGTTGCCGGATGTTCTTCCTCAAATCAAGTTGTAGTAACCTTGATCTTGGATGTACTTTTGTTGTCATACGTCGAAAATGTGAAGGATATTATGGAAATGAACTCAATGGCAATATAGTACTAAGCCCTGATATTACTATACTTACATTCTAATGATGAGCTTATACTTAGTACCTATTCTTTGAATCAAAGTTCAAACACTAATCTTCAAATGTCTACTCTACTGTACTTACTTGGGTCCAAAGCTGTTTGGTCAACATAACCTCAAAATCAAAATTACACCGTTCTCGGGTTAAATTCACTTCACCACTTGTTTTGGCTGGCTCACATCTGCACACACTTTACCAGATGTATTTAATCACAATATGTTTCATTCACAAAGCTGTTCTGGAATATTCGTTTAGGTTAAAAGCTTAGTTGTCTGTCCTGTTTTGTTCTCGGAAGCGTCCCCGTCTCCCGTGCACTGTATAACGGTTATTCTTATTATAGACGGTTTGGCTTGCTCACTGCGGTTAAACTCTGCAACACACGCTAAACTAAATCTTAATCACTTATAATAGGGTTTTAATTTATGAATAGTCGGAAAATAATCATTCGCACACGTATTCACCCCTTGAGTCCAGGTCAAAACTGGCCTATAATCTGAATGAGTATTTATTTTGTGATTACCTACGTTTGTAAATATTTATATTGGGTATTGGCACACAACTATTCGATAACGTTAGCCAGATATATTGGAATTGTAATTGTGTTACAACATTACTATTACCTACACTTTTAAACGATAATGAATAATGCTAAAACAAAGATTCCCATTTCATTAATTGATTAATCTGCATAGATTTAGTTACGTATAAGCGGAAAAATATTAATATAAAAGACGGTAAGCGCATAATTTCTGCCTTTATTTAAGAGTTTAAATAACTTTGCTTTACTGTTATCTAATCGTCCTACAGTAAGGTACATAGTTATACGTATACTTTTAGACGTTAAACTTTCGATACGATAGGGTAGGTCATGGCTTCTCAGAATGACGTACCTACCACCGATTTATGGTCATTAAAAAAAGTGAAAACAATTTAGATAAGTGATTTTAAATATGTAAGTAATAATGAATGATAAGTCGTAAAGATAATTGTTAATGCATTCGAAGGTCTTCGTTTACGACGAGATATTTGAGCTTCTTCTTTTAAAAAATTTAACGAGCCTTCCAATAAGTCTTAATGTTATAGTATACTTCAAGTCCACAACTGCAACAGTAACTTAGATATGAATTTCTTTAGTATATACTATTTAATAGTATGTGGTATTGAAAGTAAAGAAAGTTTATGTCTGTCAATCATTTCTCTAACTAGATGTAATTATAAATAAATAAATATTCCGGGACATTGCACACAGCGCCATCTAGCCCCACGCTAAGTAAATGCTTGTGTCGAATTATGATTTCAAAACGGTTGTCACAATGCTAACTTATGCAGGATTCCTCGCGTCAAGACCGCAATATTTATCCTATATATTATAATATACATCATACATAAAACAAAAGCAATCAAAACAAATACAGAGCTTTTTCCGGAATTTCTGGACTTCGACCAGGTAGCAATAAAGAGAACTTTATATTCATTGGACCCAAGACCTCAGATAAAGTTATCTCCGGCTGAAGTCCAAAGTTGCTTTATACTTGCCCATAATAAAAAAAAAAAACTTAAGACTTATTTTTATAGAAGTGAGTAATAAAACAATCTGCTACTTCATTATACAGATAGCAGCTAACAGTAATCTATTGTATATAATATTTCTTCGCTACTTTGCCTTATTCTCAACGTTGGCCTCGTGTTTTGTCAAATTTTACTACTTTTTATCCTCCAGCACTACAAATTACTATTTATGCCTTATACTTTGGAAATATTTCTAGGTGTTATTCCGCTGCAACTCCTTCTCTTTGGCTTCAAAGCCTTAAAATACAGCGACTGAAATCGGTCATGAGAATCAGTAGAACAACACTAGACAAGTAGATATATTTCAAAAGTTATCATCTGCATTGGGTTGCCACAATATAACGACTAATTCAATATCTTACCTTGTATTTACCTAAATGAGCATCGGGTATAAGCAGATACACAAGGTTTGGTTTACATTATGTAAACACATAATGATGTATTGCGCTAGCAGGCCATAAATAATAACAAATATGATTTACGATTTATTTACCAACGGGCATAGACTAGTGACGTAGCACGCATATCTACGTCATCTACTCACGGCCAGACAATAGATAACTCGAATCAAAGTACGAGAAATAAGATCAATCGATTGAATTTGAGTAATTGCACGGGTTTACAAATAAATCTCATGAATTAACATGACCTCTATGCCACAAGCGTAAGGTTCACAATATCGTCATGATTTGAAAAACTATACCTACGTTCTCTAGTTATGTTCAATGGAATTTTAGTCACGACTTTAGCATTTCGACGAAGGTGGATGTAAAAATATTCGGATTTGATTTGTTTTATCAGCATGTCTATTTCTTTGTCAACACACGGTCAAAAACAACAACAATATGTTAGTCGTATTTTGTCAGTATAGCAGTAAGTAGGTAGGTATTTAGTTGAAGTTCTTATGTCCCTTTTTATATAAAACAATGTTTGTAATAATTTTTTTGGAAGCCTCGTTTGACCCTGTGGATGTGACGTCAGAGCTTGGTCGAAATGACAGGCACTTACAATTACATATATAAGCAGAAGCTTTTTATCAGGTGTCAACTTATTGATTGATATGAAATTTTACACCTTGATTAAAATTATAAAAAATAGGATAAACAGTTCTAAAGTCCACAGGTATAAAAAACTGCCAGCTAATAAGTTTTTTAATTCAGTCTTTTTTTCATAATTTGAAGCTTATAAAAATTGATAAATTCGTCACTTCTTTAATTTTTAATTTTGGGTAAAAAGTTATTGAAACATTTGTAGGCAAAACAATTTGCTACAAATTATGTCTCAACAAATTTTTTGTAAGATACATAGTTCCCGAGATATCGCTAAAAAAAGGTTTCCACCCCTTTTTCCAAGATCGCAGCCGGGGGACAAGAGTGGCGACCCCACAAACTTGAAGTTAAGCTTCTATTGACCCCCCAAACATGCCCCAAAAATAAAATTGCGTCCTCTAAAAAATGCAATATTCGGGCCTAAAATTGTAACATTTTAATGGACTAATTGCATAGTTACATCCACCACTAACGGCTATGAAGTAAAACAAGTATTCAATCATCAAGTTTCGACAATGAGAGGTCTCAGCTAATACCCAGGTTATTCAACACCTAGTGCCTTGACCTGCATTCCGGTGATTTTCACAGATCTTTGCTTACCTTGTCACATGTGCCATTCCACTTGAGGTTAGTTTGGTCAAATGTACGCAAATGGTTTTGATACTTTCGATTAGTATTGTTGGGATATGAGACGGACATTTTATTTGTAAATGTATGAGTAGGTATATTAGAGAGTTTTGTCGTTATGACTCTTACTACAATACATATTTAGATACGACCTCTTAACATTTTATTTAGAGACAGTCATCAAAATATCGAATATAGTGTTCTTTGATTATGTTAAGCAGAAATATATGTTCAAATCCGAATCTTATCCAAACTATACTATTAATGCAGAATAAATAATACTTTACTATACAATATATATTATACATCTCATATTCATCTTTTCGTAGGAAACCAAAAAATGTAAAATAAATAGGAACAAAACAAGAATAATTTACGACAAAGTTTTTTACGCAGTTTTCAGCATCAGTTTTTTTGCGTTTGACCATGATAAAATTCTAACAGGTCGTGCACCTCTGATTTCCATGTGGCAACCTTCTAAGCTTCATGTTTTGTTTTATAATACCCATCGGATGTACCCGTGCGTATATAATAACATCATTGATTTTACATGTGTGCAAATAGAAGTGCGACTGACCCTTTTTAGGTAACCTTGTAGTGTCTCAGTGGACTTATTTAGCTATTTACGTCAAAAACTAGCTTAATATATCCCCTCAACAAGCTATGCTTAGTTTAGAGGTGCAGGCATACAGCTGCAGCATAATACCTAAATGTACTTAACGTTTAATGATTAAGTTAATGCTACAAACTTGTACATCAAAAATTAAGTTCATTAAATGGTTTTCGATTTGATTTTGCTTAGATTTGACTTTTATTTCGTATGCCTATGCAGTTCGTTAAAAAAGAATAATAAGCACATTGTTGTTACGTGTGTGTATAATACTACGGTGTGTGTGTGTGTGTGTGTGCTAGTGTAAAGATTTATTTTTATTTTACTGAAGGAATTAGAACCGGAGGCATTGTAATACAAATGTGTTTGTTTTACGTCTTATCGAATGAGAGTGGCCAACTCTGGTGTCGAGTTTTCTTAACGCCCTAAGGGCCCCTGACATGGCTCAACAACTGCCGTGCTTGACAAATAGCCGTATTTTTACATTAAATATAGTTAAACTCGCTGTTTGGTGAGAAATAGCATAAAATGGCTCATGAGGCATCCATGTCTACACGCCATATTAACATAAAATTAGAAAATAGATTTATTTATTTATTTCATTCACTTATGAAAACACGTACACGTACACGTACACGTACACGTACGTACTTAAGCCAACACGTACATTAAGCCAACTACCTACTACAATAATGCATTTGGGTAAAGCATATTATACACTATGTTACTTATAAATTTACAACAATCACAACGAAATTTCCTATATTTAGAACAGAACACATCTATGTCTCTTTTCTGTTCTGATTAGATGTCCAATTATACCATTCATATGACCACGGGTTCGATTTGTAGCAGTATCGCAGTATAAACTAACTATAGGATCTAAAGATGGGTCGGCGACATAACATCTGTCGCGGGTGAAACCTGGATGAGGCTGGCTAAATGTACGAAACCAATGGTATACTATGAGAGAGGCCTATACCCAACATTGGGACAAAACCGGCTGTGGATGATCTAATGTCCTACCTTGCAATCTTCTTCTTCTTTTCGAATGAGAGTAGCCAACTCTGGTGTCGAGAGTTTATCAAGCCGGCCTAACGACTGCCGTACTAGACAAACAGCCGGGACCTACAATTTAACGTGTCATCCGACCCACGGAAGCGCCCAAAATGGAATGCCACTTTTCGGTCACCCATCCAAGGACTGACCGCGTTGACCTTTGCTTAACATTGGTAATCGCAAGCGATTGCCTCCGCCAGCTGAGCTACGGGCGCTTCTCACTTTGCAATTATATACATGTATAATATTAATGATCTTACATCCGATCATGCATGATACCTACTCAATTATCTTCCATTTCGTTATCTTCATTTCTATTTATAAACAGTTCAAACTTTAGGCTTATGACGAAATTTAATAACCAAAATACTAATAAAGATGGCACCATATCTCCTTGACCGTCCGACGCGCCGTCACAACATAGTCGTATCATAATTACGACACTTCTGTACATTTGATAATAGACTAAGAAATAATAAAAAAAAAATATGATTAATAAGTACGTATTTCAATTGAAAATATCGTGGAAATTGTAATGATGGAAATATTGGAATTTTAAATAGCCTTATTTGTGTGAAAAGGCAAAAGCGTATTTTTTTAACAAACTGGGACTTGAACGTCTCAATATTCTTTTTCCTTTGTGCTAAATCAATTGTTTAACAATATTACATCATAACAATAAACAAGTCTGCAGCGTCCCTAAGTTGTGCTATTATTATAAACACGAAGGAATATTGGGATAAACAAACAGATGAACTATTGGAGCCAGATAAATGACGACTATTTATAAATATCCTTATTGATTTTTATAAACCTATTTTAAAACATAAATATACAAGAAGGAACATCTATTACATATGTTACGGCTAATACCCGAAGTGCGGCTACACCTAGTTTTAGCCGGTTGGAACTAGGTGTAGCCACTTAGTCTTGGTTAAACCTAGTACGAGCCGATTGTTTTCGGGTAAAACTAGGTCTCAAGTCCTGTTGTAGTGCAAGTGTTGGACTCGAAGTCACTTGTCTGTGACAGAAGGTAGATTAGGTTCGTTAGGTTGCTTTCTACCACGCGCATGCGACGACGAGCGAAGCGAGGAGGAGCCAACTTCTTTCAAAACATGTCTCGATTCGGGGTTTAACCAAGACTAAGTGGCTACACCTAGTTCTAACCGGCTAAAACTAGGTGTAGCCGCACTTCGGGTATTAGCCGTAACACATGCATAAATTTGTTTCTATATATTTGTATTTTTTTTTATAAATAATAAAAAAGGTAGCAAACCATTTTGCTCTCGTTTACACACGTAAAACAGAGATCTCAATTAATTATTATGACTTTACATAGATTGCACACAACACAGCACAGTCATAAATAAAACACAGAAGATGCGGACGGGCGGACTTATCTCTAAAGCATTGCAGGCAACCGTAAGATGGACTACACATTATATAGTTTACCTATTAATTTAATTAATTGCAATAACGATGATTTTCGTAAACAATTTCTTGTTCCTTTCGAAACTTTCAGCGCATGACTATTGACACTTGCCCTTGACACGTTTCAGCATAATGATGAATGATAGTGTTGTAAATATAAGACGTATATGTATAATTGTATGTGTAGTCCACGAATCAAGAACTTGTACATTGTCCTTATCAATGCATAAGTGGTTGAAACCGGCTCAGAGCTTGGTCAGATAAAAGGAGAGTGATAGCCTTATGTACTCAGTATCAGCATTTGAGAAACAGCTGACTGTGTGACGAAATAGACAAAAAAGTCCAGTGATAACAGTTACGACGTAATTTAATTTCATACGATTCAATAGTACCAAATTTAATACCATTACGTTCAATTAAGAATACGATTCAATTAAATACAATTTCAATTATTGAATCAATCATAAATGAATTTCAATTATTCAATCAATCTAAGAGTCAAATAAATTTGCGGATGCCAAAATTGACCAACTGTTGCAGCCCTTGGATGAGTACCTATAGACTATGAAAGTAAAAAAACTGAGACGCCAGTAGGTTCACAGATATAAGAAACTTTTTGTATTAGTAGGAAAATTCAAAGACTTGAATCGCCGCTCTTAAACTAATAGATTTCGTACTTCTAAACATGAATCACCGAATTAAGTTTACTTGATCTACGTAATGTCTTCTGACCAAAATTGTCACTGTGAACAAACATATTTGATAGACGTCTATAAATAAGATGGCTCCCACTTATATATATTTAGTAGCATAGACTGATGTAGACTGTGTTAGTAGTATTAGGTTCCTTCGGAAACTAGCTGGTACTATTACTAGTTACTAGGTTTTATGGGCATTCATTAGCATAGCAAATAGGTAATATACCTACCCCCTAATTGGTATGAATAAGGTTATATTATTTTACATTATGTACTGGGATATAGCTCTTAAAGACGCATAGCAATAGCTTTAAAAAATGGAGAAGTAATTTTTTAACAAATATCGTATAATAAAAGTTGTTCTTGACTTATAAAGCCGACCATTCTGGGGTTTTTTGCTAAAATTACAAGAAGCGTAAGTAAGTAATTAAGAGTATAGAAAAGAGCTCTAGTAAGTAATTAAGAGTATAGAAAAACTAGACATTTATTTCAAAGACTAAGTTCTATTTCATGTTCTTGATATTTTCAGTGATTTTTTCTAAGTAAGACCGTATAATCGTGGAGCTTGTTCTACTTCTTCAAGGTTTATAGCTGGTAGACCTTAACTAATTGCGTGTTTAGACATAGTCTTAAGTGCTTTTCTGGTTTGTAATTTAAGTAAAGTTCAATTTAGTAACTATGATAATATTGTGTAGTTTATTTATTTATTTAGATTACGTATAATTAATTATAATAGGCTATATTTACTAAATAAATTTAATTAAGTTGATATTGCGAAATAGGGGTACATTTCTTTAAGGGTCATGTCTTGATAACAATGTACAAAAGATGGTCAAATTTAAATCATATTACAATTGATTTTATCTCCATTTACACATATTATGACACTTTAACCATACTGACAAAATTGGTCATCTTACTAGATAACCACATATATTATGTATACACGTCAATCATACCGATAAATGACAATTCCTTAACACACTTAGCAAATTACATATTTAGACGAATGTCGTGACGCGCAGATTTACTCTGGTCATTCCTTCGGACCAAATTCGAAAACTTTCCAAAATAGATTCACAAAAATAGCTGTACATATTTTAATAACATATTAACGATGCTAAAATTAACACGCTAAACTCATTAGATGGTCAGTGACATAAACGTCACTTGCGGAAATAACCGAGTAGAAAATATTAACGTATACATAAGTAGGTATCGGATGGCGTATAGGTAATCCAGTTATAGAAATAACTAGTTTAGATTACTTGTGTAGGTATATTATGTAGAACAGAATAATTACATAGAATAAAAATAATGGTAATAATAATAACAGCCCTACAACAAATGACTTGTATATTCAAGTTATGTGTGGATTTGCACTCGCTTAACGTTGGACGTTGGAAAACTTCGTGAGGAAACTGACATGTTTGAGGACCACAATATCCAAGGACATGTGTCATCCGTGGGAGGACCTGGGCGCCCCACCACGATGTATCTGCCCAAGGAAATAATTTTGCAGGGGAGTCACGACCCTCAGTCATGAGAAAATACGACTTAAGAGAGAAAGTAAACCCTAAAAAGCAAGGTTCAGTGATACATTAACTCGGTTCTATTCTTAGCTTATTATAATTAAATACTTACCTTGAAATAATTCGCAATTAATTAACATCTGTCCCTACCTTATCCAGTAGGTAAACATAAATAAAAATGCATGATACAGTGTCGTGACGATCACACTATGAGATACGCCAGTCAGTTACGTATGGGTTAATTATAATCAGCTTCTTGACACCGGCAATCAATAAGGTTACTTTGATTAAAAGTAGCTTACCTAGAACTTTATT
Source organism: Macaria liturata (assembly GCA_964023185.1). Lineage (NCBI taxonomy): Eukaryota > Metazoa > Arthropoda > Insecta > Lepidoptera > Geometridae > Macaria > Macaria liturata. Next base: position 5,477,080 of record OZ026812.1, on the reverse strand, counting down.
ATGCATGGTAACAACAACCTTACTTGAGTATTTATGAGTAAGTTGAATGATCGAAGTTTTACTGCTAGGAGATATAGGCAAGACTTCTCTTAATTTCATCAGACATCAGTTGTTGTGGAAATGTTATATTTTTATTGCCCAAAAAGTAATCATTAGCAAGTAATTTAACATAAGACATGAGAAACGAAAATATATTAATTCCTCTGAATAAGCTCAAAAGCTTTTTCAAATAGAAAGGACTACTATATTTTTTATATTTACCTACGACTGGTTCAAAAACTGATATGCTTACACATTAGATTTATATGCTTACACATTAGATTTATATGTTTATATGCTTACACATTAGATTTATATGTTTATATGCTTACACATTAGATTTATATGTTTATATGTTTGCACATTAGATTTAGTTCGATTTTCAAATTTTCTTTTGCAAAATGTATGGTAGATCGATCAGGTACATCAAGAATTACAAATGGTAAATAAAAAAAATGGAATCAAGGAAAGAAAATGTCACCGCAAAAGTTACTCAACCTAGCGATAAACAGAATCATAACCCAAATATGACCAATAAAACAAATAATTAGTCGTAATTACTCAACATACAGCAGTATTGGTGCTCGTGGTCGTCAAAGGGTGGGGTTATCTCGGCGCCAACAGGCGGGCGGTTTCCACTCCGTCTGTGCGTACTCTTCCAATCACTGGCGCTAAATGCAGGCCATACTCACATAGCATGATCTCTAATTTGATTTATAAAAAAATGACAAAAAGCCTATTAGACACTTGCACCGCCAAACATGTTGCACCGCTTTGCCAGCTCAGAGGGGTACTTGATAATACTCTTTTAAATCTTCCTATATTGTAGCTCCATAAAAAGACGGGGCTTAGATCGTTACATAATTCCACATCTTGCAAATTTGCGGTAGGAATAACTTCCTGAATTATCTACTTAGTAAGTATCTTTGGACACTTTGCCCGAAAATCGCCACGACGCGCCGCTTCTTCAGAAAATAACTTGTTAAAACAGGTAACGGGATAGTTAAATTATTATCTTCAGACACTAATACATATGAATCCTCTGAGAAGCGACTTTCAATGATCACTACGCTGCAGTGTCAAGAAACGATTGGTAAGCTTGAATTGAAAAGGTTTTGATCGAAAATGATTTTTATTATATTTTATTAATTGGTAAACTGTTTGGCTAATTTATTAGACCATATCAACGCACAAATCATTAACTCAAACTTATCTACCGACCATCAAGACACACAAGCATCTTTGCATAACCACAAGTAATTCAGAAACTAATTGTTCTTTCAAATATTGTCAACGACAACTACAACCAGGAAACACCCTGTATAACACACACTCGCTGTGTGAACAGATAACTAAAATAGTCCACACGAGAGAACCACGACTACTGACGTGTTCACTACTGTTACTTAATCTGTGGATAACCGTGAGACATTATAGTAAGACATTTCGGCACGCGATTAGTGACAGTGGAAGCACTTAGGCTTCAAATTGACCAACAAAATATTTATTGGCCTAGAAGTTTTTAGTTCTGATTTTATTCGGAACTAGGTATATTTATTGCCGACGAGTGACCCTAACTAACCCAAACAATCAGCCGAAGATAGTATGTGATTTACGTAGCTCGTAGCAGGCGTAGACTGTCTACGCGTCTTTATTTAGTGTACTTCGTAAATTTTTAGGAATAATTTTGGTGTAAGTTGAATTAAAAAAGTATAGTTTACTCAACTACTAAGTAGTAAATGAAAGACTGGAGTAAAGTCTGGATGGAAGCGGATAGAATATCGTGCGTAGTAGTAAAGTAAAAGTAAAAAATATTGTGATTGTATTTGTAATATGAACCTTATTGGGAAGAGGTCGACTCCAGGATAAGGTAACCCAGTCTGATGTCCGATGCATATTTTTGCTAAGGCTAAGTTAGTTAAATAAGACTCTAGTTATAAATATAATGTTTTATAGCCATAAGTCATTTTTGTACGCTATGTTTTTTTTGCACAAAACTAAACATAATAAAATAGTAAGATAATTATTATTAATCGTGAAGCTACTTCCGTTGAAAGAATATCATAAAAACGTTTGACAGTTTGTTTTTCGTTTTTAATAAAACGACGCACGGCGTACCTACAAAAAATACTTTTTCGTGCAGTACTAACAATACTTGGAATTCTAATTGGCAAATCGAAACTCATATGTATAATGAGAACAAAACCGGATATACTGGAAATAATGATCAAAACATCCGTAGAAACAGGTCGATTCAAAATATCAGTATGACTTATGTCGTACGAACTTTGGATAAACTTGTTTTTTTTGCGATCATTATACTCAGGGATTGAGAAACTTTAAGCGAATGTAAAAGGAATCATACAGACACTTAATAGATACCGTAGATAAATGTTATATATTTGAAATGACACTATTGATATATTATAATATAAAATGACATTATTGGTGTGTTATTGACTGTTTTTTCTTCATATCGGAAGGGAGCGTCGGACATACTCGTAAAACAAGGAGAGAAAAGCTGCGGACATCTATTACTAATATTGCCAAACGTTTATATATTTATTTATTTTTTAACTTGAACGGGTTTGCACTTGGCCATAGTTTACCTGATAGCAAGCAAAGGCTATGGCCTAAGATGGAGCGTGCTTACCCGATAAGAACCGATTCACTCTCGCTTTATGTCGTTAAATACTAATTATTTATTTTATTCTCTTTGTGTACTGCATAATTGCAATATATACAGTACAAAACTAGCTATCATTTAGACGTTTACCGAATAAGTTAGTCAATTACATTCAAGTTACATTACTATGTAACAAACCCACCGTGCGAAGGTAAACATAAAACTAAACTACAGTCGAGTTGTTAACCGTATCTAGTTGAACAGTTTTTTTAAACCTATCATTATAATAAAACACACGATATCTTGTCTTCAAACACATGTCATGTTCTGTAATTACTTGTAAGAGTTTGCTGTCAGTCCGTGCATGACATGACACGGTATAATTAAGCTTCAAAGCTGTAATTTCCCTTTACTGTAAGTTAGTCACGCGTTTCTAAACGTGCAAAAAACTAAACACACCTATTTTTATATTAGTGTGTATCTGTATGCCTAGTGTATACATGTTGTAAACGAGTGTGGCTCAGCGGTTCCTGTGTCCGCTTTTCATCCAGACGCACCCTGGTTAGAATCTGGCCCTACACCTGATGTGAAATGACTTGTATTTTCAAGTTAAGTGTCGATTTGCACTCGCTTAACGGTGAAGGAAAACATCGTGAGGAAACCGACATGTCTGAGGACCACAATATCCGAGGACATGTGTCTTCCGTGGAAGGACCTGGGCGCCCACCACAATGTATCTGCCCAAGAAAACTGTCCTAACGAATTAATTCTGCGGGGGAGTCGCGACCCTCAGTCGTGACGAAATACAACTCAAGAGAGATACTGTACTAGCCTTGCATAGGGGAAGAATTTAAATAATATAGCTTGAAGATACCGACTGTACTCGCTCAAGTAAGCACTTTTATCCTAGAAATGACAGACATGCTAGGTCAGCATGCATTTTCTCTAAACGATCAAACGTATCTTTCTTTATTTATGTGTATTCTTAGAATAGGTAATATAGTAAATATACGCTGTAAATGACACGACACGATGCTTTCTTTTCATTACATTCATATATTTTGTTTGAACGAAAGTCGTAAAACAATTTTATTTCCCGTTGTTTGAATATACGTTTCTCTTTTCCTGCGTCATTAAAACCCGTTCATGTTTCGTTTTCGGAAAGGTTTCTAGTTTAGTATATTTTCACAAAAAACTAATAAATCTTATATGAAATTACTGGTTATATATCATGAGAAGTTCATAGGTAGGTACATATAAGAAAATAGTAGAGGGCAACTCATTTCATAGAATATTTTAATTGTATCTATTTAAAAAAATAAAATAAAAAAGAAACTAATTTTAATTATTTTTCAAATCCGTTTTGTTATTATTCAAATCATAACAAATCTAAATAAGATAGAAATTAACGTCATGAATTAATAGCGAAGTTATTAGTCTAAACCATGTTTAAACAATCAGCTTATATAAATACGTAATACGCGTTATGTAACAGATCATTAGTCAAAATGATTTAATTTCGCATTATATTTACTCTATTTACATAAAATTTGCATGAAACGTGTATTGTGTCCAAATTTTCTTAACATTTTACGCTAGCGATGTATATTATTTTTGTTTTTTTTAGTTCAGTTACATAGTTCATTCAGTGTAAACTAGGTACATTTTATGAGATATTCAAAATTACATACAATAAGTAGTTTCACTAGTTTCTACTCTGTAAGGTTTTACTAACATTTCCTCAATTAACCATTATATTAGACAATCAAGTCAAATCACAGATGATCGAAAAATACCTATATATTAATAAATTAGTCTAAAAAATAATAATTCTACGTATTACAAAAAACGGCTAAAGACATTAGAAAAATCGCAGCACCTGGATTCAATCTGCGCAGGACCGGGAAGAGAGGCCTATATACAGCAGTGGGCGATAATGGGCTGATGATGATGATGATGTCAAAAACTAAACCAAGTATGTTTGAAATTTATATCTATGGCAAGGTTTGTATACTTTAGTTGTCGTGATAAGAAAACTAATCAAATCTAAGCACTCCGTCGTGCGTCAGCGGATACGGTGGCGAGTGCTAATTTACTGTTATTACAATATTAATATGGTCAATCAATGTAGCGGACTCATCGAGCAGCATTTTAATAGATTTTCTTCTTTTTATATGTATATATGATTGGACTAGACAAAACGTGTAGATAAACTTATTTGATGTTAAAAAATCAGAACCGGCAGGATCATAATTGAGAAAGGAAAAAAGTAAAATTAGATACAAAAGTTTTTCTCAGCACGCATTTTATTAAATAAAAACCATCATACAATGTCTTAAAAAAATTAAACTAAGTTTTAAAGTAACCTAACAAAATACTTGTCTAATTAATAAATAAATAATAGTAGTTTATGCAACTGTCATATAATGAAGGGTATTAAAACACGAGTGTGAGTCATAATAGTAACGAGTGTTTTAATACCCGTGTTATATGCAGTTGCATACACTACTTTATCTTCACTAATGCAATTAATCAAACAACAAGAGTAAAAGCTGACAATAGTTTATTTATAATAATTGTTCATAAATTCACGCGTACGTGTTCACAGTGATTTTGCCGCCATTAAAATCTAACCAATGAGAGCGCAGCTGCGCGCATCAATAAAACGCAACCAACCTGATTGGCCCTGCAATCAGGTTGGTCGCGTTTTATTGATGTTATAATGAGATATTACGATATCGATGTGGATATTATACCATCATGTGAAATTGCTTAAATTGAGTGTTTTGTTGTCTGCGCTATAACAGTAGTAATTATAAGTCGAGTATTGGAAACATAAGTAGAATGTTACAACATTAGTGTAGATAAAAGATTTTACTAAATCCGATACTCTGAGTTTTTATTAAACCACCAATTAATAATTGATTTCCTAAGTTTGTTTACATAGAAGATCATTGCTATTTCCTAAAGTAATATCACGAAATACTTTGAGAAAGACTGAGGCTTCTGTATTAAGTTCTGATGAACTCAGCGTTTTTATGGAACTATATAAAATCTAGATAATTAAGCGCTCAAAATAGTAGTAAATTTGATTTTTTTGTTTCGTGCAAGATTTTGATTAGATTTTGCTCTTTGCAGGTATTACATAATTGTGTTATGATCCAGGTAATTTACTAGAACTAGAAAAACTTGGCTGTTTTGTTGGTACATACAATAACAATGACATGTAACAATTCTACAAATTATTGTGATTGAAATAATATACTTACACATAAATATTATATCACAATAACATTATAATGGGGCTACACTTCGTTGTGTGATGTTATATGTCCTGAAATGTTTATATTCTTATATGATTTTTTCTTAATTCTTACTTACTATTTAATTCGACGTACCGCTCAACTGTCAACTATAGTTACGTTTACATACATCAAAGATGACTGTTCCGGGTCAAGGAGATGACACTTCACAGTTGAATTGTCTTGCTAGGGTCAGTTTAAAGGTAAGTTCTTTTGAGAATGGCCTACTCAGCTGTCAAGAGTTTACTAACTGCTTTAGGTTCGTTTACTTGGCTGATGGTCTTAATGACTGTCGTACATAAACTTATAATTTCATTGTTATCTGTTAAAAAGTCTTATTATATGAGGCCGGACGAAAAAGGTAGATAAATTTGAAGCTTACATTTTAATGTGTCATACCACCCATGGAACTGAGAAATGCCACTTTTCGGTCTCCCATCAAAAGACAATAAATAAATATACAGGGATATTGCTCACAGCGCCATCTAACCCCACACTAAGTGAACGCTTGTATCGTGGGTACTAGACAACGGATATCATACTTATACACTTTTTTTCGTAAATACTACTACTTACTTACTATACTACTTACTTACATAGAACTTATTATTATACATAGAAAAAACCATACAATAGTATATAGAAAAAACCATACAATAGTTGCGTAGCTTTGTTGATCGAATGTGATTTCCTCGGCACGCCGCGGTGCGGGAGCTAGGGTTGAAGTGCCGGTGAATGAAACAAGTCAGGGTCAGCGGTCGCTGCGCAGACGCATCAGATTAAAGGGTCGCGGCCTGTCTACGTACACGACCACGTATACGTCATGATAATGTGCTTGGCGTATGTGTTGGTAGATGAACTTACTGTCTCTAGTTGGAAATTACGTTTATCATACGGAAGTAAATCACATAGAATGAACAAACCAAACTATTCTTTATGGTGGGTTGGCTGGTTAGTCGTTAATAATAATAAATGACGTTATTGCGAATTAATTAAATTTTTGGGTGTGAATCAACTACTCGATGTTCAACATCAACAGAAAGGTGATCAAATTTTATATTAAGTAGGTTTGGACCAGACGTCGACTATATTGCGCTAAATTAAATTCTGGAGTAATATCTAGTGTTTTTTCCGCTGCGACTGCTCTTTAAACGGCTTCAAACAACAAACTTGGTTGTTATTAGATTGGTGTGTGTTTGAAGCCGTTTTTAAAAGAGTAGTCGCAGCTGAAAATCTCTAGATATTTTCTCCAGAGTTTAATTTACAATGGATGTCCACTAAGTAACGCCTGATTCAATATCTAAATATTGAATCCGTTTCAAAAGCATATGGATGAAAGAAGGCCGTCAAAACCTGGTGACGTCCACACATTCACAAATGGTATGGGACATATAACATGGTCTGTTTAAGGATGTAACGATTAAGGCTCGGCCGCACATCTTCATTTACAGGCTTCATTACATTTACATTGGCTCCGACACATTTGATACAATAGTTATTAGCATCTATTGTCCCACTCGATAAAAATAGAATGTGATTCGATTACTTGCCTACTTTTTTAAATAGGAAAAGATGGCATTTCATAGGCTCATTTGCACAAAGACTCTTTGACACAATTAGCCATTTTACTGCGTATTGTTTTTGGAGCTTAAGAATCGTTGTAAAAAAAGGTCAAAGCAGATTTTAAAAGATTTTCGTGATCTCGTTATAAATATGTTTGTATACACAAACATCTATACTAATATTATAAAGCTGAAGAGTTTGTTTGTTTGAACGCGCTAATCTCAGGAACGACTGGTGCGAATTGAAAAAATATTTTTGTGTTGAATAGACCATTTATCGAGGAAGGCTTTAGGCTATATAACATCACGCTGCAACTAATAGGAGCGAAGAAACAATGGAAATTGTAGAAAAACGGGGAAAATTATTCATCTTTGAGGGCTTCTGTTGCGTGCGCTGCGAAAACGGTTCAAAATATCAAAAAAATATGTATGAAAGAATTATTCCTCTTGAAATGATCTAACAAAATGTTTGCAACAGTACTTATATGTCTATCTTTTAAGGTTAACTCACTAGAACCGTTTTTATGGTAGTAATTATTCCACGCGGACGAAGTCACAGGCACCAGCTAGTGTCATTATAAAAATCTATTTGTTTCTATTTCAAGCCATAACGGAGCAACGAATCATTAGATTTTTAGCATGGAGATAGGTATAGACCTGAAAGTGACAAAGTGTTTTATTCCCGGATTTTATTGTAACTTTTATGTACTAACCGGATGTCAGTCGATATCCGGTCCATTGTAATTTTCTTATTGTTTTAGTTACGCGTGCCTAAGTTTACGTTTAAAATCCAAAAATAGCGGTTTCCAATATACATACATGAGCGTTAGTCATCGCCCTGAATATTAATTAAGTATATACTTGATGACATTTCATCGTCTTTATTTGCAGCTTTTGTTTGTCAACTGAAAATTAGAATAAAATAAACCTTGACGTCAGTTGCGAGTCAAATAATACTACTTAATTAGGCAGACTTTGCAAAGATGTAAATGCATGACATACCTACATACATATAATGGGCAAATACAAGTAATTTGTGATTAATTAGTGAACATATTATGTATGTTTTAATTACATGCAAAGATTGTGTTCACTTACCACATTGTTATTGTTCTTTCTTGTGAAATTTATTTACAATAATAAAATATAAAAACAAGGGAAGAAAAACTAAACATACTACTTCTAACTACTACAAAAAGGGGCACTTAGAATTTTTTTTAGAAAAGCCTAAAGATTGTTATTATTATTCTTTCTTGTTATATATCTATGACTACTTTTCTGTGGATTTTCCAAACAAATGAATTAAAAAGGTCACATGTTTTATGTATAGTTTATTCTTGTAACTTTTTGCTGCACACGTGGTTTAATACCTATAAAATGATTTGTTACATAGTACCTACATATTGAGTACAGGGCACATAAAATTACATCATTAATTTAAAAAATATCATATTCCTAATTATTTCATTGCAGCCCGGTTAGTAACTTATAAAACTTATATTTTAAAGCTACAATTTTACTCTGGACAGCAACACTTTTGACTAGGTACCAAGTCACCTGAAGCGACACCTATACAAGTGTAATCTAAGGCTAAGAAATCTACATAATATTGAAATCAGAATTGTCCAATAAGTTTTTCCTACTCGTTCCATGAAAGTGAACTGAGAAAAACAAAGTTCAGTATAAAATCGGCGCCACTATAAGAATTTGCATTTTTGATGCTATCTCTCGTTCATTTTAACATCTCATTCGAATTCGACAGCTTCATCATACCATAGACTAAGTATACTTGAGTATGTAAGTCTATGATCATACTAACGAAGTAAACACAAACAAATTAATTTTCTTTTTGGCAACACCATGAGAAACTACTGTTTCTCAAGTGTTGGTACATATCTACGAGAATACTCCTAATATCAAAAATGCCTTTGTATTTTTTATCTCTTAATTATAAAAAAACTACATCAAGTAGTACCTAAATGTCTTGCGATCAATAAGTTATATATCACAACTTTTAATCAATTTTAACATCCCTCTAATGTATACTATAAAAAAATCGAGCTGGTCACGTATAAAGCTGAGTGACGTCAATGGTCTACGGTGCAGTACACCGCATGGAGACCGCGTGTATACCCACCGCTCCACCGCTCTGTCGTTTCACCGCCCCACCGGCCGTTTACCTCTTCCAGACTATTCCAGGCCTCTGCATAAATACAAATTAGTAACGACGGATGGTTTAAACATTTATGTTAAAAGGATCCAGGCTCTTAACTTTTTTCCCCTGATGAAGCATTCTAAAACGTTGACCCGCGCTAGTACTATTTCTCGCGTGAAAAAATGACTTTCAGATGAGTCTAGATATTTTTACGTTTTAATTCGATAATGTATTACATAAGAACGAAAATTCATTTATACAGCGATGACAACTTATGAGCGTCAAATAAAATTGTCACGTCAACGATTCCGGTTGCTATAAGCACAAGCAAGAACATTCTATGCATTATTCAAATAAATAAATAATGAAAATGTACATTAACCTCGCTCAATGAACTGTAATTCACGAAAACAATGCGCAGCTGTACCTAACTTGCGTTGAACGGAAAATCCAAAAATGTTAATATGAAGTAAACATCACATTTCCCGGTAAACTGCGTAATAAAAATATACCTACATCAACTACTGCAAGTTTATTAAATTCCCAGGAAACTATGAATTGATATGGGAACTTCCTGTTTGGAACTAAAAACTTCCCGTCTTTGATTAAAATGTACAAAGGTATTTACACTTTTGCGTGGCGTTTTAGTTACTACTCCATACCTAGTTAGTATGTTCAACTGATAGTGATCTTATCAGTGAACAATTAGGTATACGAACGGATATAAATAATTGGATACGTCCTTTACGTTTTAAATGACTTCGAAATGAGGACTTTATCAATTATTCTGCTTGTATGGATGTGTAATAACGTAAACAAGCAGGGACCTACGAGTATGTATGTGTTTACTGAATTAGTTTTGTTTTATTGTATACCTTTAGAATGATAGTACTACGTGGTTCGAGATCATCATTTCATGCTCATTTAGGTATGAGTAGAAAAATATACACAAATAAGCAGATGATTCCAAACTATCTGCAGCTACTACTTTTATCTCTACTATCTGACGAAATCTCATAACAATTAGAGATAAAATGTATTCCCTTGTTGATTGTTTGGAGAGCACATCCGTGGTCGGTTCCCACCGGTGCACAACAACAACAAGCGATGTTTATACAACATACAACACAACAATGCAACGACAATGCTTTGTTACATGAAAAAATATACCGACGTAATAGACTACGCCGTGGGACCGTGAGAAATCAATTGAACTGTGACAAAGTGATAATGGAGATAATTGAGAAGGTAAAAAGTTGATTTATGCCACTATCTATCTTATTAGTGTTCGATTGAGGCTGCGGTAAAATTGGAGGACCTTTTATATTACAAGTAAAAACTTGCATCCGCTATTTCACCCCTTAAAAGTGGCATTTCCAAAAATCCTTTCTTAGCGTATGCCTGGTGGATGTCCAGTGGTTTGGACTGTGCGTTGATAGATCACTATATCAGTCAGTCAGTATAGTCAGTCACCTTTGAGTTTTATATAATATAACATTCACAACACTGGGCATGCAGACGTTTGACCAAAGTAAGCATACAAGAGAGGTTTCGTACTTGGCAGATGTCAGTTGGCAGTGACAAGAATTTATTTTTTTGTTTGTTTCTACCACTTTTGGTATACAAAACTAAAAGGGTAATAAGTAGTTCTTTGATCAAAACTTTGGAATACTTTACCGGAGGCTTTATTTCTTATGAACTGCAATTGTAGGGTCATCAAATGAATAGTAAACAGCTAGGTAGGTAAAGCGCTGTAGGTGCCTGCGATAAAGGTATTCGTAGTGCAAAAACCGTTAACAATTAAGTGGAAGTCAAGTTTGTAATCTGTTTTTCAAATAAATGTATTTGTATTTGTAGGTATTTTCTAATAAAACGTATTATCTACAGCCTAGACTACAGCAACGCCTAACTTCAGACAGAATGCAGTCAAACGCAAACCTATATACCAAGTAGAAAAATACGGAATTACTAAATAAAAAGAAACATTTATGGAAGCAAATGGTGTAGTTCTGAAGTCCTTGAAGCTACTTGCGTCATAGGCATAAGTTGAAGATATACAATATCTCGGCGGCCGCTAGGAAGCAGCCGTGGGTCGCATCTTAAAGAGCTGTATTACGTCTGTAGAGGAATTACGTAAGGATGCAGGAGCCTGAGAGTTTCTTCATACAAACTGGTGTAGGTATAGAAAAAACTCTCAATATTTAACTCAATAAACTAAAGATTTACTAATGAATAATCTCAAATTGTATTGGTTTTAAGACTTTTTTTACAATAGCTACTGCAGAACAACAAAAGTTATAGTTTATATTAAGTTTGTATAAAGTTTCAATATCAGGCGCTGACCTTTTTGTTTAAATATGTAGAATTTCATTTATGAAAACGCTTAATTCCACACAGCCACGTCCATCTTTCGAATTACTTACCGAATCTTATAATATACAAAGCTATGTATGAATATCTCGGGTCACTACACGTTAACAGACTGTAAGGAGGTGCAATGCCAAGAAGGAAGGAGCCAAGCTACTGTTGATTACATTAGAAGTAAGATGATAATTTAGTTAAATAAGTTCCTGTTTGTATTGTAATGCAATTACGAGTAAAGGATGGAAGCGATGGTAAGAGAAAAAAACATATTTTACAACTATAACTTTCCATTTCCACATGTATGAATCTACTCAATTTGTCGTCTAATGTTTATAACTTTCATGCATATTAACTTAAAGTAGGTAAGATAAAAAGACGGCGCTACTTTAGTACCGTGGTGTCTCGGCCGCCCTTTGGTCTGGGACGTCACGTGTGTCACCCTAGCGCCGTCTCACGTCAGTGCCTCCGCTCGTAGCGTCGGGGCTGCAGCACTACAGGCCCAACTCGGGAAACAACGAAAATACTCGCAGATTAGCGCAAATTACGATTTTTTTGCGCTATCTGTTGAGACTTTGGGCCCGTGGTCTCCGGACACAAAATTATTTGTTAAACAGATTAGCAAACGTTTGGTCCTTGCCACAGGAGATCTCAGGGCTGGCAGCTATTTTTCTCAACGATTGAGTATTTCTATTCAAAGAGGAAATACTGCCAGCATCCTGGGATCCCTGCCGCACAGCGACAACATGGACGGTGTGCTGAATTTTTTGTAGATATCTGTTTGTTTTTTGTTACTTTTTCTGTATGTTAAGTCTTTTTTGTATATACTTGTGAAATATATGTAAATATTAGTTAGTTATTGGCAATAAACTCTTAGTGTTTGTTTTTAGATAAAAAGATAAAAAATCTTTATTGATACTGTAAAGTTACAACATACATAAGTTATATCATTATTCTATGATACACAAATTACAATATCTCATCAAATTGACTTTACTCAATACATTTAGTTTTAATAAAATTTTACGAGGTTACAATGTCAAGTTTAGTCAAAGTTTTAGTATCAAAATAATGTCAATTAAGTATTCCGCCTAAATTGAGTGTCAATTACATTCCAGTACAGAATTTCTTCACCTTCGTCCACAGAAGCCTGTGCGGGTGTTAAATAGCGAGTAGTGCGGGTGCTATTGGTCAAATGAGTTTAACTGTAAAAGAGTAAAAAGGTTTGTTTCGCAATACTGGCACCAAATTAATCCGTAAATAAACAAAAGAAATGTCCAAGTCATTGGTCCCTACCACCGTCACAGCCTCGTGAGGCTTGTTGATCTGCTCTCGTCTCTAACCCTCGCATATTTTACCTACACAAAAGTTCGCTGCACTACCGCCACCGGCCAATCATCCTGACAAATTCATCCTCGCACAGCAGGCTAGCACTGTGGAGTGTGAATTATCCGTGCCGTTATGTGCTATAATAAAATGTTATCATTAAATCCAACAAACTTGAACAGATCTGATCATTTTTATTTCTTAAGTCATCTCGTACCGTCACATCACATATGGTCCACTAAACGGGAAACAGTTACTTTCAATGTACTATGTTTATCTTTACGTAGGTATAGGATTAAAATAAACGTAAAAAATCACGGTAAACACGGTCAATCACGGCATCCTACGGTTGCCTGGAAGAGATCGCTTTTAGCGATAAGGCCGCCATTTGTGGCATTATGTTTAACTATTTTTTTCCGTTTTGTATTATGTTTTTTGTGTCCAATAAAGTATCAATCTATCTATCTATCTAAAAAATATACGTACACCTTCTGAAAGTGGGCACAACATACAATCAATTTAGAATTTGTTATAATATGCAATAATAGACGACGAAAGAGAGAGGCAATATGAGTATAAGTGCCTATATTTATTCCTTCATGCTGAAACTGCTCAACCGCCTTTGATAAAGATAAAAGCCAAAGTATATTTAATGGTCATAATTTTATTATTATTTATTTAAACTTCCTAATTCATATTGTAACTGAGCAATGGATCGCCGTGAATGGTATGGATATAACATTGGCTTTTGAAAGTGATATAAGCTACTTTTTTATTCCTAAACAACGTAAGTTGAGTGCACTCAGTACGCACTAGCAACAAAACCCTGCCAATAATTTTGATAGCCATTAACCATTAACCGGTCGCGAAGGCTAATTTGTTAGCATAAACCGCATAAAGAATATGATAATACCTATCTACTAAGTAGGTATCATAATACGTCGTTAATTTTTATTGACTGACACGTTTATATGAGGTCGCGGTGTGCGGCACTGACGTCAAGATGAGATACGATGCGCCGTGTCTTGTCTAATCGTTGAGTCGGCATTTTTGGTCATGCGCGGGCGCATCGGTAGTTGCAGGGAGCGGGGAGTGGGGGGTGAGGTTATGAAACTCAAGCAGTTCAATTGACGTCAATGGTGACCGCACTTTCTCTACCAAGTACCTCCGCTGTGACAACGTGATACTATGCGTGGGAACCGGCTCTACTCATTGTTTGCAGATACCTACAATGTAGGGAAAATGAATGAGATGTCGAACAATGGCAATGTAAGTTACAAGTTTCTTACTAAGAAATATGAAGTCGAATATGATTTATCGATTTAGAATAAGAACTTCTCAAACACTGAGGAAAGTTAATAATCACACATAAGAACAAAATTATAGATTGTTACATAATTTATCTCATTGACACCGCGAACAGTTAAAATATATACGGTTCTAGAACCTTGAAATACTTTATTAAGTATGTTATTTATATCGCCTTCATCAAAATGATTAGTGATTATGACGTAAGTAAGAGCCTAAAATATTATAATATAAGCATGAACTTTTATAGACATCAAACAAATTAAACATTTTAAAACCTGATTTTTTATGTATTTTTATACCGTTTTTATTATGTCGTTGTTGCTGATTCTTCTTCTTATTGTAGAAGAGTATGGTGTCAAACGCCTGTAGGACCTCTGACTGTTAATGAATACTAGTAAGGTATAGCGAAAGCTTTTATGAATATCTTGTAAATTAAATTAATAAAGCATTTTTCATTTAAATTGTGGGCACAAAAAATAACAATGATCACATTTAAGTATGAGTAATTATAAGTGATTTTTAAAATAATTTGTATAGCAGCAGATTTTCTATATAAGGGCGTATATGGTCACATAAATAATTTGAACAATACCTGATCATGTCACTGACGTCAATTCATCGTAGCCGGTTTGAAACAAGATTAAAAGTAACTTAACATAGCTGCTTTTTTTTACAAAATTTGGTCATTTAACGATCTTTAGATTTATTTTAAACATAACTAGTAATTAATAAAACGCTACATAACTAGAATTACTTGTTTAACTTTCGGTCCGTGAGAAAAAAATGCAAAACACCTTTTATTGCCAATTGAAATTCTATTACAGAAATATATACGTTAGGGATGTCATCTCAGTTATTTTATCGTTACATAAGAGGAATAGTATAATACAAGAAACTTGTTATAATATAATGACAAGTTATAATATAAACCACATCAATAATCTTCTTCTTATCGAATGAGAGTGGCCACCTCTGGTGTCGAGAGTACATCAAGCCGCCCTAAGGGCCTCTGACATGGCTTAACGACTGCCGTACTAGACAAACAGCCGGGACCTACAATTTGACGTGTCTATTACATCAATAATAATAAGTAAAAACATACGTACCTTACAAAAACAACTAAGTATACATAAGTAGCTATGTAGCATCCGGTAAGTAAGGCCTATGAGAACTTTACCCGACGATATCAATAATTTATCTTATTAGCGTTAACTTCCTGTGATATTAATATTGCCACAGATATTACATTATCTGACTAGTACTATAATTATACTACGCAGTTTCCTGTTTTATAAGTTTGACTAGGACAATAATATGTACCTAAATATACATTTTGGTTTACCCAAAGACTAAGCTAAACCGTATTCTCATAATGAAATGTAGGGTACCAAAAATATCTAACTACTAGAGATATGTTAAAAGCAACTTAAATCTAAGCTAAAGTTATCAACTAACAAAGATACTTACTTGAGTTTTATTGTAGTACTATCATTTTCTCGCAAGTGGGTCAATATAACACCAAGTCACTATTTGCGCTTCTTCATAAATTCCATTCCTTTGATTTATTATGCATTGATCTAAATTACCTTCTTGGTAAAGTTTGGTTTCATTCTATATAAAAATATATGATCTGTTAATCATTTTCCAAGTATAATGATCCAAAATAATCCACAGTAGGTACACTTTTCTGTAAACATACAGAGTAGTTCAGTTTTTTTATATTTACAAGAAATTAAGAACACGTAATGTTGGGTGGGTGGTCCTATTAGTTTCTACAAGTGTGAGCCCACCCAAGCAATCCCATTCAAATCAATACAATGTTTCTCAGTATCACAATCAATTCAGTAGGGATTTTACGACAATTTAATTAAGTTGTTAGTATTCTAACTGGCGCAGTTACTACTAGGCCCTACTATAGTTGGCTACTTACTTGCCAAATAAAGTAGTCAATGCTTCATGAATATAACAGAACTTCTGGGAATATCTAGAGGAAAGACACTCCAAAAGCGACAGTCACAAAAGATTGTTCCACACACATTTTATGAATGAAGTCATGACTCCCGAGAATAATTAAAATAGCTCGTTAAAAACTTCTGCGTAACAAACAATTCGTGAGATAAAGTTCTATATTTAGGACTGTAATCTGAGAATATAATTATTATGTTACACGATAAGTAAACATATGGTTGTGAATTATGAGTCGTATGTCTTTAAAATAAATTAACAATTGCAGACATGTAAAGGTGTGAGATCTGGATAGTAAAAATAATCAAACTTTTTGATCTCAAAACAAAACTTACCTACAATTAAGTATATTTACATTCATACTCTACTATGGTATGAGTTATCAGGAAAAAGATGAAGGCATCCACATGTATGTATGTGCCCTAGAAAACTTCCCAATAAACGATCCTGCGGAATATTCTGACTCACGACCCTCAGTAAAAAGGAATTGAGTATGACTCAAAGAGGAGTATGTTGTTTTCGCTGACATGTAGATTCTAGTTTGCGTCATGTCAAAATGTTATTATTACTGTATTTTAGGAAATACGCCGTAAATGTTAGCCTTTTGCACAAATAGAACAATGGTATTTTAAACTTTATGAAGCCTATTTAAGTTGTTACCCTTGTACTTAGTAACTATACATAAAAATAACACGCAAATGGCTTATGTTATACAAAAGGGTCATACTGTAATACCTACAATTACAAGGCTGGTAGATTTTGCTATCATATGAAATACCCGAGTATTATGTAATCTAAACATACCTAACATATTTTGTATTTGGGACACGATTTTTCGTACCTCTTTATAATTCTCCTGTGTGCAGCATTCTAAAATAGTCGCTATTTTCAAATAAACGACAGATTAAATATATTAGTATACAGTAGTACAGTGAGTCGAATAATAATGAAACAAATTATTTATAAATCTAATCATTAAAATTATGTAGGTATTATTATTAACTAAACGCAAATTAAATTAAGTGGCTTATCTTATGAAACATAATTCATCTGTAAAATTAATAAAGCATAATGCATACTATGTACCAGTTTCAGTTGTTGAAAATATATTTTTTGGACTCCTTGGACGAAATAACCTTGGTGCCGATATATTTGTGAGGAATTACAGAAAGTTAGTACTTATTTGTATTTCAATCGTGCGTTTATGTGATGCTAATGATTCACGTTCCGTTGACGAAGACACACGACTTCCAAATTCTTTCATGATGAGGCAAGTATTAAGAGATTATACAATCATCCTAAAGTTAATATAAAGATAAAACATTACATTGTATAAACATATATAGTATATAATGCATTTGTGAAAAAAAACTTAAAAAAAATACCAATATATAAGTAAATATATCATTCAACATACGCACACTATTTAGATCCAGCCGCTTATGCAAACCACCTTAAATTCAGATTTATTTTTTTGCTATAAATATGGAATGTTTACCGATTTCCAAAGTCCAAATCGATATTTCAGAGTTGGCCGCGTGTTTCCCGCGAATCGTGGCATCGTGGTTCGTCAATAGGGTGGCCGCTTATAAATCAACGTCGTAGGTATACGGAGATTTAAGCCTAATGTATGTTTATGTGCTAGAATAATTCATGCACGGAATACGATATGCCAAGATAGTGAGACGAAGGTGGTATGCGTGTATATTGTAGAAACATTGAACCCAGCGAGCGCCGCGACGCGTCAAAAAACGCCTGTAAACCGATGTAGGCATACACCAGGAAAAGACGTCATCGAATAATAATTCATACACCATGGAAGGAAAATTCTGGCGGGAAACTCAGTCCCAGTCGAAATTAAAAAGGATTATTTCCAGATATTCATAAAATATTCATAGCTGACCTCTCCAATACCGGCGGTATGAAATTTCCTGAAACCCGTTTCGTGAAGTCCTTTTTATTTTTTCACAGTTTTTAAGGTAGTGTATTTAGATAGGTTTTAATTTACGTGCTTTGTGTTTATAAAAAATTCAATCATCACAAGGCTAGTTTTTATTAGATTTTAAAATGCGTAATTGATAGAATCAATATTACTTACGTATTATTTTAATTTAAAGTATTGATATCATATTTTATTACCGTTTTACAGCCGAGGATGAAGTTACCTGTTACATTTTTGCAAATATTTCAGTTTTGACTTTACTCATTTAATAAACCTTCATAGTATTTATAAATTTAACTGAAAAACCTGTAAAAAAGAACGCCAGGTAATTTCAATGCGACTGTACCCCGGCGGAATGACCGGTCCACGGCCGCGTTAATAATGCAGTACTCGCTTTCATATTAATGCCTTCTTAAAATAGTCCCCTGGGGCTAAGGGAAAACTTTGTAATGTGATGTAGGATGGGGCACATGACCTGTCTTTACCCTGGCTGACCGCACACGGCCTGCTGGATCAGGGCCTGCCAGATGTGCGCAGGAATTTGTGCTTATATTTAAATGTATCACAAGAGATAAGTGCGGATACAGCGTCTGCATAAAATAACTACAGACTATGTACAGTAGGTGGACTTTCCTGTAACTTCAACGATTGTAGTTATTAGTTGTTTCAGCTTTACCTACCTATACTTAACTTATCCTAGATAAAGGTAAACCTGGATTCTCTATGTAGGTACCTCTTAGATATGTGTTTACTTAAACATGTAATTAGTGTCCTCAAATCTTGTGAATTTGTAATGACATGTGAACTTAAGAACTAATTTTTTGTTGGGAAAAGGGATATGATAAATTGACAATTAGGCATTTTATCATTAGGTACTCGTACTCTGAAGCGACACCCGCACAAACGATTTCGTAGTCGAAAGGTGGAACATGCTTGTAATAAATGAGAACTAGCAATAAGTTCGACAATTAACTAAATTGCATAATTTCACAATAACTAAAATCATACATTAAAGTACCATAGCGCCACTTTTAACGCAATTGGATACATTGATAAAAAGGTCATAAGTTGAGAAGGTCTACCCGTTTCTTAGCCGTTTCCAGTAAAAACCAGATGCGCAAATAGATAAAGAACACGTTTGACCTTATTGTAAGAATGGTGCAAGTATCATCATCATCATCATCATCAGCCTAATGGGACCCACTGCAGCCTCTTCCCTCTTACGCCAATACTCCCTGTCTTGCGCTGTTCTTGCCCAGATGTTTCCTTCTATCTTTCTAATATCATCCAGCCACCGTTGCACAGGTCTTCCTACACTTTGCTTACGAAGCCGCGGGAACCATTCAGTTATTGGTGCAAGTTTATAAATAAGTAATAAGGACAAAATATTTATTTTATCTATTAT
Source organism: Macaria liturata (assembly GCA_964023185.1). Taxonomy (NCBI): domain Eukaryota; kingdom Metazoa; phylum Arthropoda; class Insecta; order Lepidoptera; family Geometridae; genus Macaria; species Macaria liturata. The sequence continues at coordinate 5,457,086 of OZ026812.1, read as the reverse complement.
TATTATTATTTGGATCATAATACATTTAAATGTTCAGGTAGCAATGAAACATTTAAATAGTTTTAATATGTAAAACATCGTGATGAATACGGCAAAAAACTTATTAATTCATTATCTTAGCTGAAATGCGTCAACAACTTTAGGAGTTCTGATTCAAATAGCATTATTAGCAAACCCATTCCTACCTACTACCCTGCGACATGGATAAAAATGTTTTCAACATCTTTTTTTGTTTCGAAACACTTTTTTCTAACGCTCAAGGTTGGAGGCCACAAGTATGTATCGAATACAGTTCTTAAGAAAAGTTGTAAAAGGATTGATGATATTTATGAATCAACATTATATTTCTCATTTATTATTTTATTTCGGATTATAATTTATATTGTACAGGGTTAATTGCTTTTTAGCACGCTTTTATTCGGTTGTCTTTCAACTAATAAATAGCTTGTCGAGCTAATTTTTCGACATAAATATTGACGTAAGTGCTAGCCGGTTATTACAACAAAATTTAATAAATAACTATGTAATAAAATATTTGTTCATTCATTCCTGTAGATTTTACGATTAATTTCGTTATTTTTCGAAGGCATAAACGTAATAAGTATAGCGGCTGTGAGTGGGCAATCAACTAGATTGGACAAATTGGTGTGCGGGCGTCGCACGCGCCGCTCTGCAGACTACCTATTGCGACTAATTTAAGAATTACTAGCGCTTGACACGAGCTATATGTATATCTATATATGTACCTAATAGTCATATTTTTTATATGTGTATAGATATATGCTTTGATCAACATATATATTTTTTTTGAGATAATTTTTATATGTTCTGGAAAGAAACTATTATGGTATTGATAATAATGACTCTAGAAGCGTATTCCTAATGGAATTTTCTTTTTGTAAATATTGTGTGGTTTATATAATTCTGGAGTTTAGGTGAGTCATAATTAATGATAGTTCTGTTCAACAACAATTTATTTAGTTTGGTATAACCATTGCTAGAATGAAAAGTAAAACTTGTCTACGCGACCATATACTAAGTACATATATGGCGCTGAGTTCAACAGAACTAAACAACGTATTCCATCACCTCGATCGAGTGTCTTTGCCCCCAAAAATATTATCATATTAAAAAACTTAACCTATCGTATCCATAATGTAATGATCCGATTCACTGAATCTCGTTATTTGTACGTTAGTTTCGAGTCCTTCCCGTAAAAGACGTAAATCTTTAATACGAACACATAATACATTTGAATTCTCGAAAAAAGGTTTAAGATCAGTCGTGAATCAAAATGACCGTATTCTATAAGTAAACTCAGGCATAAAGCGTAAATATGTAGGCTCCAGTATCACTTTCATTGACGTCAATGAAGAGGAATTCGAAATCGCACCTCAAATAGCGTGGTAACATATCGCCGCACAAAAACTCGCAAATTGCTGGCAAATTTGAAGATTATGGCACATCTGTCCGGCGACTCCGGACGTGGCAGTCTGATCTAATCCTTATTGATTTAATTGGTTAGCGCGAGGTTCGAGCCCGACTCTTGGCCAATTTTGTGTAATCACAGTAATTGTATGATAAATCTTTATTGCAGCTATTATAAATGTCCGTTAGCGGTTGTTATGTAAGGTAGCAGGATCTCGCACGCGACCAACTCGTGAACTGCGTACGCGCATCGCTTTATATTACAACTGAGAGATGTCACATACAATTACATTTAACCCCTATTTGATCCCAATTGGCAACCGATTACTCATTTTCTCACGCGACATAGAAGTGCTTCGGCTGAGATTTTATAGACAATACTTTATTGCACGACTCCATACCATGCAGAAATTAATATTTTTAGACTTGTGGATATAGTTTTTTTTAAACTAAATGGTTTGTCACTTGACTATAATTTGCTTGATAGTAAGCGATAATTTCATGCGCGTCATCATGGTATGTGCTTATTGTCACTATAGGTATACCTAACCGTTGTCATTAAAACTAAAATAGCCCAACTGTAAAATAAATTACCGTTTATTGACATAAAAATTTTGCTAATGAACATTAAGTATCAATAAAAGAAAATGTTTGCAATACGTCGTTAAAGCCACCTCTAAGTATTTACAGAGTCTGTTCAAATAAAATTATTTAATTTCGGCGAAATTCAGTAAATTTATTGGTTTATTTTCGGTCATGTAAAGAATTTAATTTTATAGCGCTATATATTTTATATATTTTACATAAATAGCGCTATTCATTAAATTATAAAATGTATCATAAGCCGCTGAATTTTCATTATGAAAAATATTCGTTCCTAACACGTGTGAAATAATTCAATTACAACAATTGCAACCACTTGCATATTTGGTTTCCATCACTAGAGACAAGAGATGTATCATAGACTTAATTGACTTCATAAATTAATAGACTTACTTATACTTCTCTCCGAGCAACAACGTGGCGTCGTGTCCAACGTAAACTCTCGGACGAGGGTCAGTGATGTGATGGTGCAGATGCATCTGAATAATGCATCCAGAGTGCGATGCCTCCACACGTCTGCATCGGAAATCCATCGGGAGCCAATGCACTTTGGCCTGAACGTCTCACAACAACACAGGGGTGAAGGAATTCTTCAGAAAACATTAATAAACAAGGGATAATGTCGAAATGATACATTTACAAAAGAGGGTCTGGAGTGTAAACAACGGAATAGTTCGGATTCTAGAGATTACGATTCTTTCTCGAATGTGTAGATTTGTAAAGAAATATATGTATTATCTCTTTGAGTAACCACACGACTGCTAAATCTTCATCATTATATAATAGTACGTTCATTTACATTAAATTTCAGCACTTCGCAGATAAGCGTTCTTATTGAAAGTATATGAGTGAAGCTTTTCCAAGAAATCAAACCGTATTAGTAACAAAGAGTTATTCTCTGCCAATAGATCAAAGATTACATTGAACCAAGAAAGGTTGCGCAAGAGAAAGCTTGAGGAAAATATGGAAAGCAACTGGAATTTTGTTGCATTAGATTGCTTCACAAATATAACATTTCAATATAATGAACTGTAAAGAAGACGCATGAGGAAAAACAGATGAAATTCCCAGCAGGTTGGTCAAGAGATGATTAAAAACCGATTAAGTTGTGATGGATGAATACTCACGATATTAATGGAGTGACACAGTTAATTCGTCACGTACGCTACGGGCAAATCAAGTTTATAAATATATACTGTCACCCATTAATGAGAACATTATCAAAATCACACTGGCCTTAATGCGTTTCGGCAATCAAGTTCGGTTCTATCAGACGCTGTTTTAATCGCGACGTTCATTAGTCAAATACGGATTCATGCGAAATTGCATCCAAATTTACAAAATTTCTAATAATTAAGCACACTTACATCTAGTTTTACTAAAACTTAAGTTGCATACTTAATTCCATTCACAAAACACACATACATATTGCTTTGCATTCCTTAAAGAGTGAAATGAAAGCTCGTTGGAAAGTAGGTAATAAACAAGTATATCAAACATTACTTCAAATTCAACCATAAACTTTGAAAACAATACCAATCACTGTACCCAAACCATTACTTTCACCACTATCGTAAAATAAGTCCCTCAAACTAAAACCACAAACTTCTTTCAAAGCCCTGTCGTAAAATCGTCGTAAAACCTCAATCATGTCAATAATTTTTCGGGCGTAAGTTCAAACCATAAATGGTGCATTAATGCATAAGTATTTTTATAAATTAAGGGGCACGTGCTATGCTACCAAAGGGTCTACGTGACTACAAGCAGGCTTTATTCTAGGCATTCGCAGGTAAGGTACTAACTCTAATCGATAACTGATTGATGACCGGATTCTTAAAAACCACATTATGATAAGTTGGTATAAAAATAAATATATAGGTAGGTACGAACCGAAATTAATTTTGTTCTCATACATTCTCTATGACGCATGTTATCGGTCTTTTAGCTTTGTTGGAGAGGAAATTTCTACAAATTTGGTAGGGATTTCACGAAATTTCACCCGAAAACGCTTTGCGCTTGGAAAAATGCCTACAGTTGCTTTTTTGCATGCAATTCCACGCCTTATTAACATAAAAGCAAGGGCGAGCATCGCGCGCATAGCTCCGGCCGAGGAATCTTGTCCACACACAAACAATTTTGCACAATTTGAGCAGTTTTGCAGACGTTTTTGACGAAATAAATTCATATAAAATCAGCAACTTAGAATATTATCATTATGGCATTATACCCCCTTAAATAATAGCATCACCTTTTAGATAGAATTAAATTAGTTTAAATTTCTGTACGACTTTTGGAAAAATAGGTGAAAATATTTCAAAACAACTAATTAAAAAAAACTATCGAGTGAAATATACGTAATCGTGTTTTGGTGTGTTTTATTGTCATAAAACTGAATCAAAATTTTATAAACTGAAAAAATTGTAGCTTTATCTTATATACTTCTATTTTATTTGATTTTTATAAAATGTCGATTTCACATATCACCCCGTCTTAATATGGAGGTTTGAATCGCAAGATCATCATAGCGTAACGTAAGGACGGTAACGCGTAGTGTAAGGAACACGTAAGGAACGTATTTTATTTTCTTTCTAAGTGTTGTAGTAAGGCAGCGAAAAAATTAGCTAATGTATGCCAATATTATCACAATTTATTATAAAAGCGAATCTTACCTAATAGATATTAACCATTTTGTTTATAACAGAAACGGTTATCACTGTTTCAACCTGTATATAAAATTTGATACACAATAACGGAGGAAATTGCAGACTAGAGGTTTTAAGGTTACAGAGCTTTAAAGAACAATAAGTATGTATGTTTATATTCTGTACATATCAAATAATATTATCTATTATACCTCATAGCCATTCCAATTTTCTGGGTAGGCTCCCGATCCTTTTGATTTGGCAGACTACAGGTTCAAAATAATATATTATTTATATCAAAAGTCTTGTCATGCACTTTTTACATATTTCTGAACAAATATCTCTTACTGCGTATTGTTTTCTTCATCATTTCTCTGAAATTGGCATTGTATGATTTAATATGCAATAACAGTAATGTAACGTTAATTGACGTCACCAGGCTAAATACAGGGTAGTTGTCATAATAATATAAACAAACTGTAATTTTAATACTTATCTTTAGGTTCTATCTTTAGTACAATCCAGGGGTTTTCAAATCTATAGTTAATAGGTATCTTCTAGGTAAACGTTCCCTAGGCTGCAGCAATGCTTAACATCAGGCAGGCTGTAGTCAAAAGTAAACCTATGTCACGTAAAAAACTAATATAAATTATGTGTAGAATAGATTACTTGAATTACTATTAAAAACAAAATTATTATCTCTTTATTCATCTTTCTAGGTGGGGCCGTAGCCAACACTTAGAGGCCTTTTACAATACAATACGTAGAATTAAATTATTATCATAAAAAAAAATACTCTTATTTGGTTAGTTCATCAAATACCGCAACTGATTTCTTATTATTTTCAATAGAGAAGGAAGAAGATCCCTTAAAAATATTTCACAAATTGTTTATTTTTTATCACTAACCCATGGATCATGTAGTTGTCCCAATAAATAAATTTTGAATTTGAATTATTTTAGGTAGGATAAAACTAAATAAATACATTTGTATGACAGTTCAATTGGAATATGGGACGCTGTACGTGGAAAAAGTGTTATTTTTTAACAGTATCAAAAAAACCAACCCTTTTGGTAGGTACGTCATTTTATGTGACCCTGTATATTATGTTAAAATGTGTTTATTTTTTGCGTGTTGACGTCAATAAGAAACTATTTATTTACTACACCTTAATTTATGTACCTACGCATTTGATAGAGCTTACTGTCACATATAAATTAAGTAGATACGGTAATCTTCTTTTTTTGTTGGAATTTGCGTTGTTGTGATAATAAAGTGCCCTAATACAACACTCAGGTGACACTTAGTGACGACTATTGTCACGTGGCTCGCTACTCGTTGCTAGTTTATTATAAGTTACTAAATTTCTCCCTCCTTTTTGATAAAAAACAGTATTGAAATAACGCAGATAATAATCAATACCTTTTGTATACTCAGAGAAAGGTACAGGTATCCTTTCTTTTTATTGTTACATGTTCCAGCATAGTCAAGATTTAAAGTAAAATAGTGATGCAGATAAACGGATGCCCAAAAGTTATTAAATATGTATAACAAAAATAATGTAACAATTCAATATAATACCATAACATACAATTATTTTTCATAATCTAGCTGTTGCGGACATTTTTAATAGAATTAGCTTCATTAAATTCATAGAGAACAGCATACGAGTACAAAAGTTCTTTGGGCTTCCATATTCATATTTTTAAAAAACGTTCATGTTATAAACAAATGCAATCATTCGTATATACTGAATAGGATACAAAATATGGTGAATGGGATATTTTACCCCCGATCAAAGAAGGGGGTGTATGAGTTTGACTTGTCATTATCTATTTATATATTTAATTTAGCTCTATACTTATATGAGTAAAACAATTATTAGTATTTTAACAAACAGCACAATTGAGATGCAAACCGACGCGCTGACAAGTCAATCGAGCGGTTAAATAGTCATGCCTTTGCATGTGTAATGGCCGCGACCTACTCCCTCTACGGCCGCGACAAATGCGTTTGGTTCCGTAACGCCTGACTACAAACACAATGCATTACATTCTAGAGGGACAACTACGTTTACTATAAGATTATCCTGATCAATTTTTGAGTTGTAAGCAAATCGGTTGTTTTTTGTATTTTATTGTTATATGTATATAATTAAATAATGCGGGATCCCTGCCGCACAGCGACAATATGGACGGTGTGCTGTTTTTTTTTTGTAAATATCTGTTATCTATAAGTTTTTCTGTATGTTTAAGTAATTTTTGTATATACTTGTGGAATATATATAATAGATACCTTTATACGTTTATTATTATGTAATAAACACTTTTCTTTTTAAGCCACAATAGCTTTTTTTACACGTTATATGTTCAGTTAGTCTTTAGTTACGCACAAAAAGTAAATAATATTTGAATATTAGTTAAACTCTACGATATTCTCTATCTTCTTCTTATTTCTTAGCTTTAGACGATTTGGAGTTCAAGTTCCTAGCTGTGTAGAATAAACTATATGACCATAATTGACAGCTGCGTATACAAAAATATCTAAGAAAAACTTCATCATCATCCGCAGCCGGTTTTTTCCCACTGCTGGGTATAGTCCTCTCTCTCATATCATGCCAACAGTCTCAGTCCTGCGCCAAAAAAAACTTAAGAGGCAGAAAATGAACATCTCTTTTATAATTTCACAGCGCTTTGCTTCAACGTTTATTGTACGGACAGCAAAGCTTTGGAACACTTTACCAGAAGCTGTGTTTCCTGCGAACTACAATCCAGGGGTTTTCAAATCTAGAGTTAATAGGTATCTTCTAGGTAAACGTGTTACACCCTAGGCTGCAGCAATGCTTAACATCAGGCAGGCTGTAGTCAAACGTAAACCTATCCCACGTAAAAAAATAAAATTAAAAAAAAAAAAAAAATCTATTCCATCACAGCCAGTACCCATACAAAACAATTTCACTATAAAGATAAATACCCATTTACTATCATGACTTCATGGCATAGTTTTACTATTTACGTAGTCAAGTTATCTGTTTCAATACCTAAGTCTTTCAATAGGTTCTCTAATTCAATGCCAGGGAATACCAGTATTGTCAAGTATTATTGTTCATGTTTTCCCAGAAAATAAACGATTGTTATCATATGAATTCAAAACGGTATAATATACTTAATGGAAGAGAAATATTAGATATATGTTGGTTCTGTATATATTTCATTCCCTAAAAGACATTTTGTGTAATATATCACATGCATTTTTATGAAGCGGTTCCAGTGGCCTTGCATCGATGACTTGTATTTTAAGTTTAGTGTGGATTTGCACTCGCTTAGCGGTGAAGGAAAACATCGCGAGGACCACAATATCCGAGGACATGTGTCGTCTACGATGTATCTGCCCTAGATAACTCTCCTAACGAATTAATTCTGCGGAGGAGTCACCCTCAGTCGTGAGGAGTACGACTCAAGAGAGATTTTTTATGAATCCTAAATCAGTATTTTTAACGTTTTATAAGCTTACGTTTGACTACAACCTGCCTGATTTTAAGCATTACTATCAGTCACGCTTGCTCAGAAGAAAATGCTTTTATCTGGATTTGAACGCCTGGGTCGTAAATCTTAGTAAACAGAATCCTGTGACTGGGTCCGAGTCATTTTTATTTTAATAATTAAAAAATATCTCATACAAAGAGCGCAGTGAGTATTTCTACGGAGTAGTTTGCGACGCAGATGGCTTTCGACACGGATTCGCTCGCGGAATGCCGGCTAGTCCTGCGCGGGCGCAGTCTAGTCACAGCTTGATTACTTACAGAAGGAACGGTGTAACATTCATGTAAGTTTTATATCCGTTATTATTTCAATACTATATCCGTCATCTGGTACCCATAACATAGGTGGTGTCCCGGAATATTTATTGAATTTAAATTAAAACTTTACTTTGAGTAAATTTTGACCCGTACACTGGTTTAACGTATAAGCTACTTTTTGTCCCGTATTAATGTATAACACCACTGTACGCTGACTAGATAAAGAGTCCACAGTCTGCCTCCGTCACAAAAAGAGTCTATCAAACTCGGAAAACTCTAAATTATTTATATATTTCTTTTGGGCATCATTTAATTAAAACATTGTTATGTTTTTAAGAGTGCAATCTAACCAATTTAAAATTATATGATGTAGACGATGTATTTAGATTTTTAAGGATTTCACGAATAAGAAGTCTATCGCGTTGAACTCTTTTCTACGCAGTTTTATACAAAAGACATCAACGCGTCACCTGATATCTATGACAAATACTTTTCACGTGAAAATTATCACATCACAAAGGACATAATATATTTTTCCAATAAATAATTTAAAAACATAAAAAACCAATACTCATATCGAGACAGAAGACTGCGGCTTTATCAGCGACAAAGTATGAACGACTGTCATATTTAACTCTCACTTTTCGATGACCGTTTTGTTTCATATAAAAAGTTTTACTCAAATAACCCAAGTGTTAAGTTACCAACGAGTAGGTACATAATATTCAATCATCTATATGTCAAACTGTTAATTCATACGTAAATGATAAGCATAGGTAATTTTATACTATGTACCCAGTTGTTACCTTTAAGATCCGTATCATCTGTACGCTGTCATTATGTGCTATAAATAAACTGAAAGCCTTCTCAAGCCTTCCACCTTGACCTAAGTGAAAGTCCGTGAACTTATGAATAGCGAAAGTATGACCTTTCGTTAAGATGTATCTTGACGTGTATGGTAAGTGTAGGTAAGATCATATTAACAAGTACTTTAATATTTTTCTTCAATTACTTATTGTGACCATCTCAGTATATCTATACCCATGGTTTTCTATGTCGTAATGATACTTAAATTTGTATTTACTACAATGTATAATTCTATCTTAGGGCACTCTCTTACCGTCTTACCTATGATGAGTCACTGATTAAACCGCTTTATTGACTTTTTTACCCGTCGTCAATACTACCTAGACAACAAAACAGAACGCTGTCCAATTCATTGGTAATTTGGTGTTTATGCAGTTGACTAGACATTTTTTTGGCAGAATACATTTTACGTAAATGTTTACGGCGTACCAAAGTATTGTTTTATTTTTCAATCAAGTCTTTTTAACAGTAAGTCACCAAAATTACTTTCTACGTAGTAAATCGGTGTACTTAAGTACGTAAAGCGAAAAATTCTTGATGAACTGGATCATGCTAAGTACAAGTTCAGTTAGGGGAACTAGAAACAAACAATCAAATCATAGTTTTTTGTACAAGTTACAGTTAACCACAAAACCCGATACCAATGTTTTTTTCTTAATAAAAGTACGCTCATTAAGACGTAAAACTTGCATCCCCTATTTCACCCCTTTAAAAGTGGTATTTCCAAAAAACCTTTCTTAGTGGATGCCTGCGTCATAACATCAACCTGCATGCCAAATTTCAGCCCGATTGGTTCAGTGGTTTGGGCTATGCGTTGATAGATCACTATGTCAGTCAGTCAGTCAGTCAGTCACCTTTGAGTTTTATAAATTTATAAATTGAGTATCAAAACGCAGCTCACTGCAATCTTCCTTTACTGTGCCGGCTGTTAGGTATTTCGTAGTACAGTCCATGATCACGTGACTCCATTGACGTCAATAGTGACCTCTAGCGGCCGCATCGCTACCTCCCGCTTTATCAGAGTCAAAATACCCTGCACGTACCTACCAGTATGCTTTAACACATATGTTGGTGTACTATAGTATATGTTGATATACAGGGTAAAAGGAACTGTAGTTTGTACTTTAGATTTTTTTATAAAGAAAGGCTATAGTTTTAATATGCTTACAAGATAAATTGGGTCTCTTTGTTGTTCGTAATAAAAAATATGTACTCGTATTTATTTAATTGTAATAGTATAAACAACAGCACATGACTACGGTTGGTCGCTTAGATAACCAATTGCATATATTAATTAAACAAAGATAAAAGCGTCAGTGCCAAATTTTCTGTACAGATATGTGCAATGAAATAAAAAAATTCATCAAATATTTCGTAGTATTAGTTACATTGCACAGTGATTACTAAAAGCATCGAACAAAATACCTTATAAAAATGGCTGAGTGTGTTTAAAAGTACTTGTGCAACAGACGAAAGTGCACGTCGATGTCAAAAGTTGATATCAAGCAAGCAGCACAATGTTTTTTTTTTATTTTTTTTACTAGGTATGCCAAATGCTAATACGGCTCGGCGGATTCTTCTTCTACTTGCATCGGTTCAAGTGCAAGGAGAGTCCGTCATGCATCTGTGATTCCGATGTTCAAGAAAGCGCTCTGTGTGATATCACTGAGTGCCCAGTCTTCGGTAGGCTAAGATTCGATAATCAAATGGAACTAGATGAAGATATATAGTTAGCTTAGTTGGTAGTGGCTCTGCCTTCTAATCTAGGGGTGCGGGTTCGATTCCCGCATGGCACAAGTAATTATGAATAATAAAATTTGTAATTGTTTGTATTAAGTCTGGTCGTTTCTATGTATAATAAGTATGTATTTACAAAAGAAAAAGTATATATGTATTATATCCGTTATCTAGTACCCATGATACAAGCGTAAGCTTAGTATGGGGCTAGATGGCGCTGTGTGATATGTCCTGAAATATTTATTATTATTATTATTTATTATATAAAGATAGATGACACATGTAACATAGTAAATGATAAGTACAAGAGACCTAAATTTCTAGAATATTGTAAATAATAGAAATAAGTGAACAAAGGACTAACACTTCTATACTATTAAGTTAATATTAGTAAGTGTCCAAACCAATGTTACTTAGAAATTTAAAGGAAAATGTAAATAGTTAGTACTTACATAAAATTTAACAAGTAGGTAGAAAGAAAAAAAAATAAGTATTTAGAGAGAAAGCGTAGATAAGGTTCTACCATAAACCACCAGTGGAGTAAAAAGTATTCAAACAATAAATGAAAAAAACATTTTTAATACTTATTATTTTTTAATGTAAAACACTAACTTCATAACTTTTCTCCTCAATATTATTACTACATTTATTGTTTGTTTATAACAAATAACTGGACATCATCACACAGGTGGTGACCTAGTTTGATGTCCAGGGTTCACCAACTAGTGTATAGTCCTAAGCCCTATTTCATAGTTAGTACAATTTTCAAATGTTCACTACTGCTATACCTGTTTCTTTTTATTAAGGTCAAATAAACGTTATTGTTATTATGATGAATTTCTAACATTGATAGTTAGGCACCAGTAACACAGTATAGTAGTACTTACTAACAACACTAGGCATGCTACATTCCTTGAGTTATGTGGAAATAATTCCGTATCTAATTGAATTGTTTGTTTGAAGGAAAATGCAATATTAATTGAGAGGTGTTGACTAAATGTTACATATTGACAATTATTTAAAAATTGTTTTTTTTTGTGGAATTTGCTATTGTTATTGAAATATCTTTATTAATTGATGATACCATAACATTTCATAATGTAAAAAAAGACAACTTTGCTAACAGCGTCGTAATATAAATAATTAAGAAAGTAAACCGGTTTCTTCTAGGCAAGCGCGCTAGATCGTAGATTATAACGGATGTAGTCAAGTGTGAGCCTATCTAAAGTAAAAAAAAAAAAAAATAAGAAAAGACAATTTATCAATTAATTAACTTAACAACAAAAAAATATCAAATTTAATACTAACTCTTAGATAAGGTATCTGATTAATGTGGCACATACAAATGCCAATAAAATTGCATAGTTAATAGTATGTTTGTTACCTTTTCACGTATAACAGTTGAACTGATTAAGTAATTTAGGAAGGAAATATGTAGATTAGACCTAAGATAAACACATAGGTGACTTTTTATACCCAATAAAACCGGGTGGAATCGCGGGGCACTCTTATCTATACTAATATTATAACGCTGAAGAGTTTGTTTGTTTGAACGCGCTAATCTCAGGAACTACTGGTGCGAATTGAAAAAATATTTTTGCGTTGAATAGACCATTTATCGAAGAAGGCTTTAGGTCATATAACATCACGCTGCAACTAATAGGAGCGAAGAAACAATGGAAAATGTGAAGAAAAACGGGGGAAATTATTCATCTTTGAGGCCTTTCGTTGCGTGCGCTGCGAAAACGGTTCAAATCGTGGGTAACAGCTATAATTTATAAAGCTGAAGAGGTTGTTTGCAAAAATAAACATGATGCCCAATATAACTATTCCACGCGGACGAAGTCGCAGGCAGCTAGTTATGTATATAGTTTCAGTAAATGCATCCGATGTATTGAAAACAATGCATTGCGTACACTTGACGTTCAAAATTTGCATTCACTACGAAATGAAGGACAAACCCGATCGGTTCAAATACTTCGTAACAATATCTTTGATCACCCAAAGCCTCCCAATCCAAATATAGCTTAAGTAATTATTCTAAAATCCGAATCAATCACGTTTACTTAACAAGTGACGAAGATACTTTTTAGTGAAATAAGTAGATCCTTTCTACTTATTTCACTAAAAAGTATCGACATAGCCACGTGACTATCCGTTTTAATTTTAATGTGTAGTGACGACAAAACTCTCATTTTAATTTCAAGAAGGTTCCAAATGAGAAACATGACTTGAGAGGTGGTTGTCCCATCGTGGTTTTATGAACTTTAGTGTTTAACGGACGCATAGATGTAGGAGCAAACCCATTAAGGTCACAGCCGTATAATAATAAATCAATGAGTAAGTTTTACTCGCTTAGTTTTTTTTACACTACATACATATATGTACCCCGCACAAGAGAAACTTGGTGGAAGATAGATCATTAAATCATCAACACCGGCAAAAATAGAATTTAAAAACTTAATAACCCATTTATGTAATAAACTAGCGGCACTGAATGCAACCTCTTTGTCTATTTGTTAATTTTCTTCATAGTAAATTTCAACCAAATCTATGCTTCAGTTTGAGCGTAAACAAAGAACAGACAAACTTACACACAACATTTCCTCTTCTTAATAATAGCGTGATAATTTTAAACAATTTAAAATACTGCGATGACGATTTAACAAAATGCATGTTTTTTTAAACAAAAATTCAGTCAGAAGTCAAGCACCTGCCTACAAGGCATATATTCAATAAGATCATCTATTATGTCAGCCACATCATCAGGCATTCAGCGGAGAGCTTCCGAAAACGCGATGAATACGAAACAGAATACTAATCATGTGGGAAATTTTGATGAGGCGAATTTTTCGGGTCGAAAAATCTCGAGAAAATTTTGAAATAATTCGAGGGGCTTGCTCCGTCCTAGAATAATTGATTAGTAATCATGTAAATTATTGTCAAGTGTAAACTCATTTTCTGCGGAAATCCTAAAAAAATCTGACTTGACCATTTTTAGATAAAAACAGTTTTTTCAGATGAGACATGCTGGTGACTAGAAGTGATTTTCCATTTAGTTAAAAAAATACTGTACTCTATGTAATGCTGTGTCAACATAAGATATTACGACGTGCTCAATAAAAAAATAACTTAAGGACAGAGAACGTAAATAAGTAAAAATACATGAACATACAACTCTCCTCTATCATAATTACAGTGAAATAAATACATAAACAAAGGAAAAGGAAACATCTGGGCAAGAACAGCGCAAGACAGGGAGTATTGGCATAAGATGCCTGCAGTGGGTCTCATTAGGCTGATGATGATGAAATAAATAAATATTTCGGGACATTGCACACAGCGCCCTCTAGCCCCATACGTCCTCTAGCTCCATACTAAACACTTGTGTTAAATAAATGCTTCACAGTACTGCATTTAAATATGAATGTTTAACGCCAACGTGACTACAACTCATTACCACAGTTTCTGTAGTGAACTACCTGGCCACAGCCTACACCCGAGGGAGTGGCATTATCACACGATGTCTGTGTACTTACGTACATAACGGAGTTAAATTGTAAATTAATAATTTGATAAAAAAATCATATAAATAAAGGTGACGGTATAGGTAAAGGTCAGATTGAAAAATAGTTACTAATCATGGCCCTCGCATACGAAAAGGATAGTAAGAAATATATATATAATTATAATTATTAAATATAATTTTTTTTATATAGTTTTATGTAGGTTAGACTACTTGTAATCGGACAGAATGCAAAAACATATTCAGATTAAAACTAACTCCATAATTTTCCACTTACGTATGTATTCATTTTTGTAAAGCAACCTATTATTTATTAATTTCAAAGATCAACGATTGTGCTACAAAAGTGTAAAAGTACCGTGTTACAAATAAGATAACTTAATTACATTTTTCTATTAGTCTTTTTAAACAGGAACGTCGTCAAACTTACAACACCCTCATTTGTACTCGTAATCGACATTAAAAAAGTGAAAAGGACATGTAATGAGCCAAGGCCCGGACACAACCGGCGTGACCGGACACTCTATGCATGATGGGGGCCGATTAGCAAGAAATGTCGAGAGTAGGGACCAACCACATCATATCAAATAGACTTCTAATTGTGAAGAAAACTTTGAGAAACATATGATGAATTACTTTCTGGTATCTGTAAAAATCTGACGCAATTATATTATCAGTTTGGTCCGCCCAATTAATTTCAGAACAACTGCAGATATGTTCCACCTTCGGTGTCGCTTTAGGCGAGCTATTACGTATTTATATACATAAATACTATTTATCATCGGTATCTTATTGACCGGTCTTTCATAAATACAAAGATATATGTACTTTCAAATGGTTGGTCCATCGCCAAATCGCCGTCGCGTGCAGAAATTTCTCATATGTATAGTGAACTCCGGTTTGAGAGTTATTTATCCTAATCCGAGCATATGTCATGGTTATAAGACTGCCGAACTATGATAAACAGTCAGCAAAAATACATCAATTTTTGTGGACGATAGGTAGATCGTTTTTCCCTTGAGTTAGGCTTTTAACCACCAAAAAGGCTGAAAATACTCCAGCACAAGTGACTTGACGGTCGAAAGCAATACAACGTAATACTGGAATGGATCGTCTCTGGTAGTATGTCTGCGGCTAGGAGTTGAGTAGCCCGGCGGGACGTCGGTGACCAGTCACGTCACGCGACGGGCCCGGAATGTCACTCGTGATCTTGTGCATCGCTTAGCATAATGGCGCATGCGCGTATTAGGCGTACCTAGAGCAGCAGAGAGAAAATGTTTGGGTATAGGTACTTTAAATCTAAATAAATAAAACTCAAAGGTGACTGACTGACTGATATAGTGATCTATCAACGCACAACCCAAACCACTGGACGGATTGGGCTGAAATTTGGAATGAAGGTAGATGTTATGACGTAGGCATCCGCTAAGAAAGGATTTTTGGGAATGTCACTTTTAAAGGGGTGAATTAGGGGATGCAAGTTTGACTAGTTGATAATAAAATACGTTTCAGATTTTTTTATATGTTGGTAGTATTAGGTCTGAGGAGAGTCATAGGCTAATATTGATCCTGAAATATTGCGAGCGAAGCCGCGGGCGTCCACTACTTACCAATAAAATAATTAACGAGTGTACCGAGCGTATTAAACAAGAGTAAAAATAAACTGAGGTATGATTTAAATACAAGTATTAAATTAATTACGTTTCATACACGTGTGCCCACATTATTGTAATATATTCAATACGTAAATATATACATTAAGCAACACACTAACATTGGCCATTTATTTCAGCTATTAGCATTTTATAGACATCCTATGGTATTTAGTATACTGGGCTACGGATAACTAACGGGGCTGCTTTAGATGATTTACCAAGTCTTCTAATTCAGATACTCTCTCATTCAGTCTTATTATCTAATTACTGAGGGTCGCGACTCCCTCGCAAAATTAATTCGTTAAAAGAATTATCTTAGGCCCAGGACATACCAGAGTTTAAGTTATAAGTTTCTTCCAGGCCAGCGTACTACGTCCTACACTACAGTGGCGCTTAATATGGGGGAGGCTGTAGTCAAACGTAAGCCTAATCCCTGTAAAAAAGTTAAAGTTCATTAACTTTATCCATCACTTACCTAGGATACTCAAGTTTTAATTAATCATACAGAAGCTAATTGTAATTCCTTTATCTAGCTTCAATAAACGTAACTCAAGTAGTATATAGAAGGGTCAAATTGAGCTATGACCAACGATATTACACAACACAGACTCTTCATTTTACAGATAATATTCTGTGACATATATGCCAAATACATACACAAAACTAGATATATGTAGTAATCCGTGATATCTCTGCAAGCTGGTTGGTATAGGTACTTGGTATGTTGCCATAGCCGCATGTAAAAAATGTGATATATGATAGAAATTCCTGAAAAATGTAAGTACATTACAATTTGTAGCATCAACCAAACGTGTTTTTTTATTATATTAAAATGAAAAAAAAATGTCTACTTATACGGATTTTAAATGATTGAAATTATTGTATGAATCATATTTATATCTACACGTAACTCTATGACTTACATGTGCTGTTAATTTGAAATTCTTTATTATTAATTATTTTATTATTCTAAAATTGGTTCATCCATGATCGTCATTAAAATGAATAAATGAACGGATATGTTTTGTTAGAACTCAAGAACATAATTAGTTGTCTGTTTAATACAGTCTATGGGTCAAATTGTCCACTTGTGCTGCTATAACTGATAACCTGGTTAAGCCATAGATAACAATACAGTAGGATACTTATTCATCAGTTTATGAATAGATATTACAATCTATTCATTAACTGTTACGTTATCACGTTATTATCTGTTACCACGCCGTGTTTACGTGTTTGGTTTTTATTTTGTCCACTATACCATATTTGGACAAATGTCATCTCCATTTACATTTTACGCGAATTTGGCGTAAAATGGAGATTAGTACTTACAAAAGAGAATTTAATGTAATTTTGGAGAATATAATCCCGTCATAGGTAATTATTATATATAAAAGAAGGTAGTAAGAAAGAGTCCAGTTAGAAGCCAGAAAGAATTTTGAGCGTAACCGCAAGCATTTAGTGCAGAAGCAAAAGAGGATTTTTTTCATAAATTCTTGTTAATCTGCGACCGCAATTTACGTAAACTACCAAACTAAATAATTTAATCTCCGAAACATTCATGAAGACAATAGAAGTACAAAACTCGTAGAAAATATCATAATCAACAAACAACTCCTACCTATATAACGTAAAAACAAGTTTGATTTCAAAACAAGTAAACTAAATATTAAGCAATTGTAAAGCTTAGCAATTCAGATTGAGCTGAGATATTTACCTGCAAAGACATTATGGAAACAACACTTAGAGGAGACACGTGCTACTGCGAGTAAATTACTAAAGGCATGTTCTTACTGATGTAATTTATAACAAATCTTACATATATCAACCATTTTTGCTCAATTACAAAGATATTCTATATTTGCGCCCGTAAGGTTATCTTTGTTATTTTTTTTTATTAACCTATGCTGTCCCGCTCCTGGGCAAAGGTCTCCCCCAACTCCCTCCATGCGTCCCGGTCGAAGGCCTCCTCACGGCAGACACCCCGAAACCGGTCGAGATCCTGACGCCAGCGTCTTGGGCCTAATTAATTATTAATTCCGATTACCTAAACAATATTAAAATAATGATAGTTAATATTCCTAATCAAAGTTAATTTAAAACCGAATCTATTTATGTATGTTCCAATTTGCATCCTATACGGCTTATCCATTTCAAAAGTGAAAGAATTTCACTTCACTTCAAAAAAAAAGAATTCAATCTCGCCAACTCACAAATCTTTGTTGTTGTAATATTATTTATTGTAGTGTCATGTTACATGACATATTCCTTCGTGTTCATTGATTAATTAACTTCTTACAATGTTACAGCTACCCGACTGTATAAGAACTTTTATAAGCAAGTGTGCAAAAGCTGAAAATTGAAAAGGAATCACAAACAACATGTCAAGGATAAGAAAGTAAAAAATCTGTGCGTGGGTCAATCACCGGACACGTTTTTCTACCCGAATTCATCCGATCTGTCTGATTTTTTATTACACTCGGCAAGTGACAAACGAACGCCACAAAAAAGTTGCATGTGACATTTTTGCATTAATCTATTTGAGTATATTTTTTTTATTTTATTTTATTTATTTTGGCTTAACATTGGTAATAACATTGATACATTTATCTTACACTAGTATTTTTGTATATATATAAAATGTATTACCTATTGAAGTTAAGCACAGCATGCACAATTTTATTATTACTACAATAAGTAAAGATAGTGAAAATATATTTACAAACTAATCCTAGTTGTAAACAATAGCAATGGTGTTTAGGAACTCAACAAGTTATGGATTTGAAATTTATGCAACATTAAAATATATTTAGTGTGATACCAAGGGTACTTACTAGGTACATCAAGAAGCTTAATATGGAAATTTGGCCACAGTACAGGATCTAGCAAATATACAAGGAGTAATCTGTTTTTATGAACAAAATAGTTTAGTTTTAACTGTGGGGCACCGTCGAGTACCGCCAAGCAGCTAGCTGGGGTGACGAGGATGCCCACACCCAGGTTCTGAGACTGGTTATACATTTGAGCCTCGAAGTGGGATTCCACTGCAGGGCTGGGCCTCACCGGCTCTCAACGCAGAAGTCACATGCATTTTGAATTTGGATACAGAGTCACAAAATATATCTAGGTCACTTACATTACTGTGGTATCTATTGGCTAAATTAACTATTCTAGGCACTGGTGAATTCGCACCTAATACAGTTCTACGAAGGACTGGTGCAAATGGTGTCAAATTAGCAGGTTTACGCGGGTAACGGTATGGCACTCTGAGTCTAAATTTTGATAAAAGAATGGGACAGTTTACTGTGTTATGTATAATTTTATGGAGAAATATTAGATCCGCCTTTATATGCCTATCAATGATCTTATCAATTTTAAAGAAATCTAAACGCTTTTCG
This sequence comes from Macaria liturata, assembly GCA_964023185.1. Lineage (NCBI taxonomy): Eukaryota > Metazoa > Arthropoda > Insecta > Lepidoptera > Geometridae > Macaria > Macaria liturata. Next base: position 5,437,431 of record OZ026812.1, on the reverse strand, counting down.
TATGAACGAATTTCTTTTGCCTTTTTGGCGCAGTATATTAGGTGCCACATGAATCTTTTTTGAACTCTTTCCAATTTTAGTTGGTGAACAGCATAGTGCGGCCTCCACACTGGACTACAGTATTCTAATATACTGCGCACCAGACAATTGTACAACAAAATTTTAGTTTTAGGGTTACGGAAGTCTTTAGCGTTACGTATGAGAAAACCTAACATTTTTGACGCTTTTTTAGTTATTTTATCAATGTGAGGAATAAATGTCAGCTTTTCATCAAAGATTACTCCAAGGTCCCTCATGTTACTAACCCTAATAAGTTTAATGTTGCCAATAGAATAGTTATGAGTTATGTTATAATTTTTACGGCTATAAGTAATTTGGTGACATTTATCCGAATTCAAAACCATGCCATTTAACTTACACCAAACATGTAATTTTTTTAAATCATTTTGTAGAGCTACGACGTCATCCAAATTATCAATTATTTTAATGATTTTTAAGTCATCTGCATATAAATATGGAGTGCAATGACTCAGGCAATTTGGCAAATCGTTTATAAAAATATTGAACAAGAGAGGGCCAAGAATTGAGCCCTGAGGCACACCGGAGGTAACATTAAAATTAGAACTAGAAACAAAGCCAGCAGCAACTACAGAAAAAGTTCGATTATTTAGATATGATTCTATCCATCTAAGGAGGGACCCAGAGAATCCATAAAATGATAATTTAAAAATGAGTACAGAAAATGGTAATTTATCGAATGCTTTGCTGTAATCTGTGTATATAACATCTACTTGTTTATTACTATCTACAGCAGCTACAAGATTTTCAACAAAGGTTACAAGATTGGTACATGTAGAACGTTGTTTAATAAAACCATGCTGATGGTCAGATATAAATTGTTTAAAATGATTGAACATATACGGGAAAACAAGTGATTCCAATACTTTAGCAAAGGTGGAAATAATCGAGATAGGTCTGTAATTACTTGCTAAGCATTCGTCCCCATCTTTGAATATCGGAAGAATAAAAGCAGATTTCCAAGCGTTTGGAAATATACTGGATTTTAATGATTTATTGTATATAAGAGACAGAGGTAACGATAGAGACTTAGCACAAGATATTATGAATAGAGGTGGGATACCGTCTGGTCCCGCTCCTTTTTCAGTGTTGAGATTTTCGAAAGCTTTTTGAACATCTTTAATTGGGATAACTAACTGTGATAAAGCAAGACTAGTCTCGAACCGGTTTAAGTAGAAGGAGAGAGCTTGACAGTGATCTTCATCAATGTGAGCACTTGCTTGGTATACAGTAGAGAAATATTGTCCAAACAAATTACACATGTCATCACCACTAGTCACTGTTTCCTCACCATCGGAAAGCGAAACAGGATAAGTAGATCTTCCTTTTCTTTTCGCTTTAATATATGACCAAAATAACTTCGGATGAGTTTTTATTTTGTTCTCGATAAAGTCTCTATACTTTATATAACATTCCTTAGCTAATTTGTCACAACGTTTATTAAGAGTACGGAGAATGACGTCATCCATAGGGTTACCATATATTTTAAACCTCCGCAGTACTTTGTTTCTCTCACGAATTGATCGAATTAGGTTTCTGCTAAACCAAACAGGATACGAAGAGTTTTTCGGATGGGTAACAGGCACGTTCGTTTTAATAATTTCGTTCAAAGTGGAATAAAATACCTCTAGAGCATCATTAACATTCTCATTTCCATTTAGTATGCAATGCCAATCAACCTTATTTAAAATTATATTTAATTCTGAGTAGTTACATCTGTTAAAATTGTATTTAGGGCTGTTCTTAGTTTTTAATTTATCGACTTTATGTATAGCCTTTACAAAAATCTCCAAAGGGGGGTGGTGTTTATCTAATTTACATAGTTGAAAGTCTGATTTACATAGTCGAGTATTATTTAAGTCGGTAAAAACCAAGTCAAGAATTTTGCCATAGTCGTTAGGTATCCTATTCAATTGTGTGAGATTGTTATTCACACAGAAGTCTACAAGAGGCTCTGCGCGTGAAGGAACTGCGCTATTATTATGGCTATATACCAAGGACCAATCTATGCAACTCAGATTAAAGTCACCTATTATTAAAACCTTATAATTATGCTGTTCTGATACTCGATTGCAGTTGTCCAGAACATGTTCCAAATAAGGTTTTTGTACAGGATATGGCATGTAAGTGGCACAAAAAGCTATGAAATTATCAGATTTACCAGTGCATACACCTAATTTAAGCCACAGATCCTCGCCATCGCTCTCCCATTCTGACATTCTCTTTGATGAAATTTTATTAAGAACAGCGACGAGTACTCCACCTCCTTCTTCAATAACTTTATTTTTACGCATCCTTTTCATGCTCAACTTGGATGTTTGTCTGTCTCTTCTATACACACGATACCTACTATCAAATAGTTCAGAAGTCATTACATTCTTATTTAGCCATGTTTCTGTTAACACTATTATATCAAAATTAGAACAAGCCAATTTCCTAGTAAACGTTGATATTTTCGATTTTAAACCACGTACATTTTGGTAGAAAATATGTAATGAACTATCCATAATGAGTTTATATTAATAACATAAGTGTCATGCAAAGTAATTAATTATAAATTATAAATTAAATTATTTTAACTTGGAAATACATTCGATGTCACGAATATGATTGAATTCCGAATCATCAGTTTTTCTCATGTATATTCTACCATTCCGCACCCAAACATATTTGTAGTTCTTTTCCTTCGCAGCTTGACGAGCGGCAGCGTGCAGGGCTTTGTTGTGAGCGGATAAATGTTCAGCGACGTATATTGGTTTCTTTTCTCCTTTGATGCCTAGATGAGACGTGTTTAACTTGCTGCTGGAGTGAGATTTATTGTATTTTATCACAGCAGCAAGAACACTGTCACGTACTCTGGGCGAGTTAAATTGAACAATGATGGATCTAGGCCTAGAGCTTGAAGCATTCATCTTCGCAACACGCGTGCAGTTCAGTACGTTCTCGTCCTTAATAGCGCAGCCCACCGACTGACAAAGCTGGCTGGTGATACTTATAAGATTTTCAGCCTTGCTCTCGGGAACACACTGGATCTCAATGTTACTTGCACGGTTGATTTGATCAACCTGGTTGAATTTTTTACTTATGTCTGAGATAGTCACAATTAAACGATTATTTTCTTCCTGTAATTTTTTTATTTCGACATTGTTCTCAGATGTTTTTATCTTCATTTCTTCGTATTCACTTCCAAGAAAAGTAATCGAGCTTTTTAGGTCACCTATATCGGATTTTATAGTCTCCAGTTCTCTTGATAATGTGCTGGATAAAGTGTCATTTATTTTTGTTAAAAATGCACCCAACTCCTTTTGAATAATGGTTTGGACATCATTGCGCGTGATCGGAGTTCCCGGGTCCAGTTCTGGGGAGGAGAGCGCAACTCTTTTTCCAGCTCGCACAGGAGTTTTATCATTGATATTTCTAAATTTGGCACTCAAACACATGGGACACTGCCATCTATCCAGATATTTGCCTTCAGTGTTCAGACATTTTAAATGATACGCCTTTTTGCATCCCGTACATGTCCAGTACTTTTTGTCATTTAATCCCAAATCGCAGCATCCAAAAGTGACTTGAGACTGGGCCATATCGTTATCAGTATTCAAAACAGTCAAGCAGTATTATGAAATAATCAGAGCAATTTAATTATAATCTTTACGTATGTGTAGTATCAGGTGCTCCTGACCATTTCACGAGAGCAACCACTTGAACATCTTTTTTGCTATCAGCTTTATGCAGGCACTTCAGCTTTATTTCAAGTAGGAGGTAGGATTCCAAAAATATAGTGAAATTGTTATTTAATCACCGACTGTATCTCCTTTATTAATTGATTTATACTCACAATTATAAACTATAATTTGTTGCAAATACACTCAGATGTTGCTAATAAGATGCGTTATCGCCTCAACTTGTATATGTTCGGAAAGCACAACTTTTAACACTTTAAATTGTAATTAATTTGCGGAGCTAGTTTGTAAACAACTTGCTTGTATTACGTCTTGCGGTCGAAAAATTTAAAAATTAAAAATTACTTATTTTAAAAATTACTTCCGACTTTCATGCATTGGTAGCTGGAGTTATGTCTCGATGGTAAATAATATATATATACCTTGGGGTTATTATGTTAAAATGAATACCAAATTCATGTTATTTTATTATAAATTAGCAACGGTTTAAAATGTTGCCTATTTGTTTATCCAGGGTCTAATCTACCTCCATACCAAATTTCATCCAAATCAGTTCAGCCGTTTGAGCGTGAAAAGCTAACATGCATACACACACACGCGCACAAACTTTCACCTTTATAATATTAGTGTGATGTGATGTGATACATTTAACTCTATTAAGATATATATTTCAAGATACATATATCAAAGTATCAGTATTGTCAGCAATAGGCATAGTGAAAAGATCGCTCTTAGCGACAAGGCCGCCAATTAAGACGCTAATTTTAATTTCTACGTTATTTTTATGTGTGGTGTTTAAATAAAGTATTTATCTATCTATCTATGAAAAGTTGATTTAATACATAGTTTAATGTTAATACTACAAAATAATACTTATAATTGTAAGTGTAGGTACATAAAATAGGTATGTACAATGATCATATCTAGACAAGTGGTCAACACTCGAAGAATGTAAACGGTAGTGTTTGTAGGGATTTCCCATATTTGCACAATGAGTAAAAAATTGAAATGCCATATCTTCTTTGCTCACATTTAAAATGTTAGCAAATATCGTGATCACTTTAGCGACGAAAATACCTAACTGTTCCACTTCTCGCGAATGTTTTCATTGTACGTTTGTATATGGTAATGGAAATTATTCTGAGAAATATATTTTTTTAAATTGAATTTATAACAAGTAGTCGTTCAAAGCGCATCATATTAAAAAAAAACACAATAATATAGTCAAATAATAAATATTTAATGTTCTGATTGTAAAAGTGGGTCTGAGACAATATGTTCTAAAATGCTGATAAGTACGTTTATTTTCAATGTACCTATGGATACTAAACCTCGCCCAAAAGACTGTTACTTTAGTTAAGTTAGAAAGAAAAAGAGGCATATCTATACTAATATTATAAAGCTGAAGAGTTTGTTTGTTTGAACGCGCTAATCTCAGGAACTACTGGTGCGAATCGAAAAATTCTTTTTGTGTTGGATAGACCATTTATCGAGGAAGGCTTTAGGTTATATAACATCACGCTGCAACTAATAGGAGCGAGGAAACAATGGAAAATGTGAAAAAAAACAGGGAAAATTATTCATCTTTAAGGGCTTCCGTTGCGTGTGCTGCGAAAACGGTTCAAGATATCAAAAAAATATGTATGAAAGAATTATTCCTTTTAAAATAATCTAACAAAATGTCTGCAACAGTATATGTCTATCTTTTAAGGTTAACTCACTAGAACCGTTTTTATGGTAATAACTATTCCACGCGGACGAAGTCGCGCGCACCAACTAGTAAACCTACCCAAGTAGCACGTTAGTGAATTTTGGAACTTATTTTGCAACTGTAGGTAGCATATATGTGATGCAAGAGTGTACGGTATTACTTGAAGATGCAAACAGCACTCGAATTTGCATATGAGTTACTTTTATCACTAACATTTACTTTTGAGTGATTTTTGTTCCTGCTTTATAACTTATGGAGGCATTAGGCCGAATTTATTACTTATAGACGCATAAAGGTTTCAATTTTCACTCTTTTAGAACTCAAAGAATCATACAACATCTTAAAATCTCCCCTAAATAACCCTACCGTAATAAGTGGTAATTTTTCCTTATTTGGCACCTTTAGTACTAAATAAGTAGTATAAACAAGTTATTTATCACCTGTAGTGACCCAAGAGTTATTATTGCAGCTCATTTGCAACCTAGTGTAATTGCCTTTGTAAAGTCTAATATCCTCTAATATGCTACTATAACGCGTAGACCGATTCTAAAAAGATGGTTTTTGAAACCGTAAGCAACAATTTTCTCTCACTTAGAACCATTTAAGATCTATTTTCTTTTCATTTTCTGCGCAGCTCCAGTCGATGCATTATTGTTGTAAGAAGGTCCAGTAGATGATAGTTGTTTGACAATTTTATTAAAATCTTCATTGTCTAGTCGTCTTACATTAATATACCCTTCATTTTCAGTATCAGGCAACTCAATCATGGCGTTTAGCTCAGCATCAGCATCCTCATAATAATTAAATTTTCTTTTGTTCATACATGCCATTTTCAGCCAAGTGTCTTTGGGCATTAAGTAGCTGTTCCAGTTTACATTTTTTTGATGTTTTTTTAGTACGCCAACTTAAAACTCCTTTAGCAACCCATCCTTCTGGACTGATCGATATTTTTTTTTAACCATTTTCAATAGTTTTAAATATTAAAAATGGCATTCTTTATAAATGGGTTTTATACCCGTCTTGAGGATCCCCAATTCAACGCAAAGACAACGAGACCTGTTAAGTGAAAATAATTACTACTGGATATTACTGAGTGATTTTTGGACCTAGGAGCTCTAATAAGGCAACATATTAGTGGAAATATGAACTGCAAACTCTATTTTAAATCGCCATGTTTAAAAATGGGAGTTCTTTAAAAGTATCTTGTTGAATGGTATTTTATTACAATTACATAAAATAAAATGAGTTTTGATAAGTGTTTCTGATGTAGTTTGTCATTATACTTTTTGCAAAACCTCGATTTTAGGCTTTGATTATCTATTTTAGGTTTATAACTTCCAAATGTTTAAAAAGTATTATTTTATTTATTTCTACAGTATATATTTTTTGATAATTCTTGATTAGATCGAAGGCGCATCAAAATTTACTTAGTAAATATACCATGGTTTCACAATAAAAAACCATTTGCAAGGGCTCCATGATGTTATCCTGCGTTAATTGAAGAGATATATTTGTTAATAGATTCTATAAATTTGCTGTCACAACACAATTGACTGTCCTTTCCTTTTTGTTTATCTCCACCGAAAATAAGAACTTCATTAGATCTGATTTGTCACCGAACGGATGAACTGTATCGCTTTATCATTCAATCATTCATTCACAGCGCGCAATTTGAACTGTTAGTTCCAAGTGCAACTCAGGATTACAATTCTAACTCATAAGCATCGCTTTTGCATCTATAAATAAGTTGCAAAATTTCTCCCTTTGGTAACATACAGGTTGCATATAGGTTCTAACTACCTTTATAGAACTTAATCACGGTGGATTTTATTACTAAAGTTTCCAAAAAAGTACTATATGCAAGATATTTGGCACCAAATGTGTTACTTGGGTATAAAAGCGGATTTCTATGCAATCAGTATGTATTATAACTAACACTGAAAATTAACAAGTACTAGTAGTTATTACTAAAACTGCCTTTGTTAATAATTCGGACATACGAAAAGCATAAGGAAATAAACAAACATAAAAAAAACAGCAAAATCGATCACCTTTCTAGAAATTTCTAGAAAACGCAGTTTCAATTTAACATGCGATAAAACCTAAGTAAATCTATAATAATATGTAAGAGAAAGAAACTACAACACATTGGTTACACAATTTTAAACAGCAGATAACACTGTTGGTATACGAAATGAGTCTTATGTTTAACCGATAGACTTTTGCCCCTGCTTGATTATAAGTGTCGAGAAGCAAATACTTAGTCGTTAATCAATAATATTTGCTAATGAGGGAATTCCCAAGTTTTGGCACATATTTGATCGTAATGTACGCTAGGTATGCAAATATAGGCACAAGATGAGACGGATCCAGGTTAGATTGGGGCAACTTACAGGAGGAAGTTAGTTAGTACCTCAATGACATTATGTACTGATCTTTTCTATGATATGCATAAAAAGAAATAGTTATATTTTCGCGAGGAATTTTCTTTAGTAACTGGACGACTTTCATAATACTTATTTTGTAAGAAACCAAAGAAAAACTAAAGAGAGAAAACGATCAAGTACTGGTCGAAAAGATTAATATTAATAATTATAATACTATTTTAGAAAAAAATGGGTATATTAGCTAGTCAATCCCAAACAGTAAACTTAGTTTAGGCATCCCATTTATTTCAGGCACCAACAAATATCAGTTAAATACAAATATATTAATTGTTATAACCCAGAACCATAATTCAGTTTCAGGCAGAAGTACATAGTCCTATGTACTTCAGTCTAGAACCTCTAACCAAGTCCTGAGTTCGTCCACATGCAAATAATCATCCATTATGTATTTACGTAGGTAACTGTCGTTTGAATCCAGAGTTTCGAGTACGGAGCCATTTTCTACACGATATGCAACACGTGAGCTCGATTCGAGAAAAACAATTTGACTATTTAGATTTAGGTCTTTTTACTTATTATTCATACAAGTAAATAATAAATAAATAAATATTTCAAGAGATCACACAGCGCCATCTAGCACCCCCATAGCTTACGCTTGTATCATGGGTACCTACTAGGTAACGGATATAATACATATATACTTTTCTTTGGTAAATACATACCTACTTATTATACATAGAAACGACCAACGTAATTACAAATCCCTTTATGGGCTGTATGTTTCTCAACTATATACTCGTAGGTACATCAACATACAACTACATCATTTAAATTTTAACATAAGTTTTAATGCGTTTCCGGGTAACGGGCTGTGTCTAGTGCATAACTTCAAACTGATTTATAGTAAACTAGTGGGTGCTCGCGGCTTCGCTCGCATTAAAAAGTAAAACCAGCATCCCCCATTTCACCCCTTTAAAAGTGGCATTTCCAAAAATCCTTTCTTAGCGGATGCCTACGTCATAACATCTACCTTCATTCCAAATTTCTGCCCAATCCGTCCAGTGGTTTGGGCTGTGTGTTGATAGATCACTATATCAGTCAGTCAGTCAGTCAGTCACCTTTGAGTTTTATATTTATATAGTAAATAAATATCAGACATTAAAATGTATTTAGCAATGAGTTAGTCTCAGTTTGTAGATCACTAAGCACTAAACTATGAGGTCTCTCTTTAAACTTGTACCACATGTGTATTGTGATTTTATAATTTAAAAAAATATATGTTTTCATACATTTTTTATATAAACTAGAACTACTACTTGTATGTATATTTAGATGCAAGCTCTTACGAGTACACAGGATCCACTCAAACTCTCATAGTTTTTGGGTTTTACTATTCAACAGTTCATACGATGAAAATAAACTTAAAGTCACTGCACCTTAATTTTAAAATAGTATATTTGTTACCTATGTATAAGTAGGTCTATTTAAAATCACACACATTAAAATTTATAGCGTGACCGAGGCGCCTTCATTACAATGATTAATTTAAATACTGAAATTACGGAAATATGCAAACTATTTTAAATATATATTTTGTATAGTAGCAGGCAGCAGAATACGCGGATTTATTTCAATTCTAAAATGTTTATCAACAAAAGAACGGCTAGCAATGTAATATAACTGCATAATTTCAAGTTTCGTCACGCTTTTAAAACCTCACTTGCATGTATTGCTTCTCACGTATTTCATTAAAGTTGCTACCGTATTAAAATATTTTATTTTAGTGGTGCTGAATTGTGAAATAAATTTTCTAAGGTAACTCAAGTCACAAAATAAAGGATTATTGAAACCAATGGTTTTAATGGTTTGCATTCGCTTAGCGGTAAAGGAAAACATCGTGAGGAAACCGACATGTTTGAGGACCACAATATCCAAGGACATGTGTCTTCCGTGGAAGGGTGGAAGGAGCTGGGCGCCCACCGATGTATCTGCCCAAGAGAACTCCCTTAACGAATTAATTCTGCGGGGGAGCCACGGCCCTCAGTCATGAAGATATAGGACTCAAGAGAAAGAAACCAATGGTAAAAATGAAATTCGTGTGATTGTTGTTAGACATATCGATAATAATAACTAACATTTCAAGATCTCTATACCTTCTTGTCCACACGTTACACTGTTCTGTATGTACCACTTATAATCGTACTTAAAAACATAATAGGTACCTAATTATTCACAAAAAAATATATTTTATTACCTTGCTATTGACTGCATGTTTGTCTTTTCTGTGTTTTTCTTTCCGGATGACTTTGATGCTCTTTCGGAACTGAAAATAGAAACAAAAAATTAGTATAGTGGACTGTGGAGTACAAAGTGGAACAGTATCCTCTATAAATCCCATTTTTTATGATTTTACATAAATCATAATCTTGCATTGAACACATTAAATAAACAAAGCACACATAGCCTTCAACTTAAATGCTGAATGCCCCTCGTACCCACTTTAATTTAGATAATTGAGATTTACAAATCATTAAATACTTGTACGAATATTTTATTTTTTGTAACGGTTTCTAACTTAGAACTTTTGATTTTTACAGTCATTGAAAGCTCGTTATGGCGTACAAAAAGCGAAAAAAAACTTCGACCACGAATTATAAACATTAAAAAGTCAACCAGTTGGTAGGTAACATTCAAAGGTCTTAGAGGCTTTTGTATCAATATTTCTTGCAGAGCTGCTTAAATGTCTAGTGATGACTAGCAAATGTTGAAGTATCAGCAGTGTAAGCAAAAAAAAATCACGACCTGATGATAAAAACAATATAAAGTAAATATTGTGAGTGATATAACATTTCATGTTTTTTTAAATAGCTTACAACATTATCTTTCGAAAAGGTCAAGTCAAGACACGCCCAAAATAACTTAGCACATTAAGTAATATTATATTTTAAGTAAACCACTTGCTCATATAAGTACCTATCATGAGTGTGGTGATTTAAGGTACGATAATATAATAATTAAGAAATTAGACATGATGGCATGTCATAAGTAGGTATGCATTAAGGTGAAATTTCACTCCATCAAACTAAATTGCTATAATAAAGAGTATCTATGCCTTATTTATTCATCCATACACCAGCGGAACATGCCAAATAACCACAATTTTATTTCCACGAAACGTATTAATTTTCTGTACTCACAAAATTTATTACAGGACTAGGTCTTCAAATCTAGAGTAAATAGGTTTCTTCTAGGCAAGCGTGCTACATCTTAGACTATAGTGGTGCTTAACATCAGGCATGCTATAGTCAAACGTAAGCCTATTTAATGTAAAAATTACAGGTGAGTGAAAACCGTAATAGTTACATATTGATAAGAATTTATCAAGTAACTTTTAATAATAAATAAAAAGATCATACACTTACAGCGCAATGGAAACAGCTGAATAGCGTCGGCGCGTCAGCACTGACTGGGGAAACAGCATCACACCCTTCGCAAGGAGGGCCGTAGCGTTTCTGGAAACCAGAGATATATAACTCAGAAATATAAATGTATTATTCGTTATAAAGATACAAGTTCTCGGATTTTGTGGTCCATTGGTTTCCTTTAACTTTAAGCGAGTGCAAACCATCACATATCTCGACAAAGAAGTCATTGGTGTTGGGCCAGATTCGAACCGTATGCGTCAGAATAATAAGCAGACGCTTACACCATTGAGCCACACACGCTTTCAATATCCAATTTGCTAACTTGTACTTAAATCAATTTACTAATTTACTTACACACATAGCCAATTTATAAATTTTGTACTTATTTCATCAATCCGTTTATTCTATACAAGCCTCTAAAGTATTTCCTCAACAACAAAGTAAATCTGCAGACACAGGAAAATAAAGAAGAGCGCTTTTGGAAGTGTTTACTTACACACACGCTAATCTTGTTAGCATGTGTGTGTAAATGGAGGGCAAGCAGAATGTAACGTGGACATTGTCAACATTAACGACAAGCAAATACGAAAATGAAGGTAGTCACAGTATAACGGGAAAAATATAATATCGCCAGAAGTTAGTCCAAAACAAAATTATGAATATTATTACGTTGATAGCCTTGAAGAAACAAAAGAACAAAGCAGATGTGGCTCTCATAATGCGTGCTGTTATGTATAATGATCTTCATCGATATATTTGGAGCGATAAAAAACATATGCCACTGATATTTGTACAGATCGTATATGATTGAATGGCTGCAGAAGTAATTATGTATTCATATGGCGCCGAAGCGATTTCATTCGCGACTTTATCGGCTAGCCGTGACACATAGAAACTATAATATTTGAGCGGAACTCAAAATGATTGGTTTGAGCACCTACTAGGCGTAAGTTAGGTTTAAGACTGCTAGGGATGTTAGATAAGGCACATATTTGTAAGCAGGCGGAGTCAATAACACAAATATTGATACGTAATTAGTGCTGATCGAGTTGAATGCACCATGCGGCGGCGTCTCAAGCCGCGACCTTGCCACTAGGCGTGCGCGGGCGCCGCCGCGGGTGTGCGCCGCTCGCTACTCACGTTCGCATCCAACGCCGCGGTGCTCTCGCTCTTGTACACTGCTGAGAAGCTTTGCGGCGGAAAGTTGAAGTGACAAGAAGACATAATTATGGACTAGTTAGCACTGCACTGCACAATAACACTGTAGTGAGCGAGGCGCGAGAGTTGCACCGTCACCGCGGAAACACTAGACGGCGTGCAGGAGCGCCGGACGGACGGGCCGGAGACGCAGCACTGCGCCCGCGCACCCGCCGCGGATTATCGCCCTTCACGCCGATAATGAGTAATGCAAACTCGATACATTCGATACTCGGCCGTGGATTGTGCGCATCGACGCAGCCTTATCGCGAAACCGGCCGCGCCGCGACTGCCCGCGCACACTTCACTACGGGACTGCCTTCCATAATTGTTAATAATATATGCACCTACCTAACTAGCTACACAATGTTAAATAAATAAACAAATTGACGTCCTGCACTGATATGGCGACGAAACAGCGTATTGTTGTATATCTCATGTCTACTTTAAATGGAACTATACTACACACAATTCCAAAATAAGTCATTACAAATCGTACCTACCTACACAACTTTTTGTGTCACGTTTAATTAAAGAATAATAAGTCATTAAATTTGTAGTAAAAACACCACGGACAAAAAGGTTGGTTATATCACGCTAATGTTACATTAGGCATTCGAAAGAATATTGTATGCCTATGTATGTATGTATATATTTAAATACAAGCCCAGGCGTTTTCGTACAGTTAGGTATAAATGATTATGTAAATTTGTCTTTATTGGTGTTTTAGTAAAGAATTTGGGCAATTTAGAATGTTTAGGAAACTTAACTAGCATTTTATATTCGCGACTTGCTATAGTTAAAAGATAGGATTACACGTCCTTAGATATTACCTATCCCAATACTAGTTACGGGAACCATTTTTTAGAACACTGATCCTATAACAATACAAGAAGATGCGTCTTTACCAAAAATCGAGGCGATACGTGTCCCTGTGGTGATGAGAAATCGGTATAGGTAAACAGACAAAAACAAACCAACAAGCACACTGCTCTTTTAATTAGTTTTGCAATTAATTAAGGGGCAATTATAGTTATTACGTAAGTCGATACGTTCATTATTTACTCGTACCTTAATTTGACAATATTCAAAATCTTAATTAAGTCACATGACGATCGATGGTGGATTGTGTTGTAATTGTTTGTTAATAATATTTTCGCAGTAAGATGGAGGAGAAAAAAGAACAAAAAGATTTAAAAAAATCATTTTTTTTTTATTACGAAATATAGGTAAGTGAAATACTTATCAGTTAGGTACCCAGTATATCACAACATTCGCCAATTAATACCTATTTGTAAATTTTATACAATAGTCAAAAAGCATTACGTCAATATTAACGTAAAATTATATTGGAATGCATTAAGTAATTTTTACATTTATAAGTCTATCATAATACATATCATTACAGTAAGGACACTACTACTATGATGATTTTATCTACTGGTGTACACCCGCGGCTTTTCCAGCTTTATCTCGGGATAAACACTAATCACGTCTGTCACGATTCGTCGCTCTGTTGCGCCGTCAAAGAAGAACAAACAACGACAATTTCGCTTCAATATAATGGTGTGATCATAGTCATATTCGGATATGTACAGGTGCCGAAAAATGGCAAAAAGGACAAGGCAGTCGAGTTGCTTTAATTTTTCAAAATTGTTCTCGTTTCATCGATTACTGGCGTCGATAAAATACGCAACAAACTCCGCCTACAAATTAACACTTGAAGTATCTACGTATGTTTTTTTATAAGTAGATAATAGATATATTTGATGTACTCGAGTGTTATTACCACAGCAAAATAATTATATTCTTCAGTTATTCCTTACTGCCTAGAGCCATCTATATAACTTTCTATATGTACATTGTATTTGTTTGTATTATATGAGCGTGTTGTTATACACTTCTTTTATTATTTGATTTATGTTTTCGTGCGCTAATATTTTTTTACCTTGTCAAAAATGATATGTTTATATTTAATCTGTGAGTATCATTTTTTATAATAATAAACTGAATTTGAATATATGCAATATGCACCAGCAACCAGTTAAAGATATCTCTGATTGTATAGGTAATTAAAGCTTGTGAGATTTGCGGATTACACCCTTGATTATAAGTCAACAATAAATGTAGGTATGTACATAAGAGCTAAAATCACATGACTCGTTATATGGCTAAATATCACAAGACTCTTATTGTCTTTATACAAAGAATAAAATAGCATAGTTTGAATGAGTGTAACATAATTTTATTTCTACGCTTTACTATTCATTATTTACATCCGAATTTGAACTTTATTTTTGAAGAATTTATGTACCTAATCTAAAATCTTTTTTGTAATATCAGATCTTAATCAGATGCATTATTGTATAAGATGATGGAACCGATGAGCACAGAACAGACAAAGTGAGCTTTTACATAGTTTATCAAAGTATTTAGTTTATTTACTTGAATATCTACCTACGCTTTTAATTACTTATCTCGTATTCGTTATCAATGCGTTATAATATATTTCAGATGACGATTCTTAATAATACATAATAATTATAATATTTTAAAGTTCACGTGTCGAATTGCATACTTTGTTGGTTTGGTTGTCCCAAGTGGCTCCCCCTAACATTAACCTCATCATAACCATGCTTCAATCGAAGGCCGATATTATTATTTAAAACGATTAACTTAACTCCTGTTATCATTTTTACGGCAAACTAATTACTAATTTCAGACATTTTTTTTATTGTGGTAAGTAAGCAAGTTCGTATGAAAGTTTTCAAACCGCTTTAAGGGCCTCGGATAAGGATTTACAACTGCCATACTATTTCAAACAGCCGGGACTAATATAATAATCAAAAAAATCTATCAGATATTGTGAACCTCTTTTTGCTGACTGTACAAAAAATAGTTTGGTTTAGCATGAATGAAAATAAACTGATAAATAAATATCTTTTTCGGTTCAGACCGGAATCGCCCTATATCCTGATAGTGCTAATAGTTTTTTACTAATAAATAAGTATATTATCACAATTTATTGTTAAACCAAACTTTATTACTTTTAACATCATAACTGTCAGGAAATTCACAAATAGACTTAACCCAAATTTAATGCCACTTTTTGCCAATTTATCTTATTAACACCAATATAACATTTCAATGAAAGCTGTTTTATAAATTTGTAAGTCTTTCGCTATAGTCATGTAGTTCTCAAGACGTCTGTAGCACAGTGTTGGTGTATGTGAGTAGTTGTAGGGCTCGCTCGGCGGCGGGATCAGCGCGGGCATGCTGCAAGCGCTGCAGGGTGGACTGCACCGCGCCCGACACGCCGGCGCTGCGGAGCAGGAGCTTTGCCTGGAAATAATAAAGTTTGGTTAAATTGATAGATTGATTTTTGTACTTAATGGAAATAACAAACTGTTTCAATATCTTAATAACAAACTTGGTTAATTAATATTTAATTAGTACAAAAACTATATGTACTAATAAAATATAAATATTACTAGAAAACAAGTGAAGGAATAAAAAATTTATCGGACCATCTCGGAAACTAATTTCATCGAATAAAAAAATATTTTTTGAAATCGGTTGATAAACAACGGCGTAATCGAGTAACATCCCCACAAAAAAAAACTTTCAGAAGACTTGATAACCTCCTTTTTTTGGAAGTCGGTTAATAAACGTTTCCTCCTAAACACGTATTTTGCAAGTAGCATGTGTAATATGTGTATGTTTCGGGAGGTTTGAAAATACTAAAAGAAAAAAAAAACTTTCAGAAGACTTTTTTTGAAGTCGGTTAAAAATATTCGGCCTATTATCTTCAGTGGATCTGACAAAACGCTGAATAGAACGGTCTAACAACGCTAAACCATTTCAGATGCCCTTTAGGCGGTTAGAGAACATTCAACATTAGAGTTTGTCTCACT
This sequence comes from Macaria liturata, assembly GCA_964023185.1. Classification (NCBI taxonomy): domain Eukaryota; kingdom Metazoa; phylum Arthropoda; class Insecta; order Lepidoptera; family Geometridae; genus Macaria; species Macaria liturata. The sequence continues at coordinate 5,421,036 of OZ026812.1, read as the reverse complement.
AATGGGACTTATTTTTAGAGGAATTAAGCAATTTAGTCACTCATTTAGTCTACGAAAATACTTTTACCGCATATAAAAAAATTACCTATGTACATAGTATGATCTACGTAGATTATACTATTTTAGAGGAAAATCTAGTATGTAAAATTCCAACAAAAGTTTGTTTTAATCTTTAATTAAAAACCGCAATCAGCACATCTTTGTTATTTAAGGAAAACATGTTTCGTAAATGAGCGATGCGATTATGCACGCCCAGTTTCTAATGCGATTAATCCTTTATTATTGCTGAAAATCTAAATAAGCACTCAAATAGTTGTTGTATTCAAACATTGATCTAGGCAGTGCAATCAAATAGAATAAATATTCGACCACTATCTACTATAAAACTGTCTAAACTAATCACTACTGTCTGTAAGCCCACTCGGGTAGAAGCTAGAGGAACTTCCTAAATGTAAACTAACTAACTAACTATTAGTTATGTAAACAACCTATATCACCTAGTTTCCGGACAATAAATATATTTCATATATTTCATATTTCATATAATTTCATATTAAAAAGATGGTCATATCTAATAATTAGCACTATTATATTTTTCCTTATTTATTTTCCCCACAAGTTCTATAAACAAGGAATATTATGTAATGAAAACAAGTGGTATTTTAAAGGAATAAACCGAATTAATTATATGATTACATGGGTACTTAATACCACAAAAACCACTGAACCGACTTTGATGAAACTTTCACTTATTTAAAACATAAATACCTAATCATATACAGAAACTACAAACAGAATTATAATATTATCCGTATCCACAAAATAATTTCCTATATTTGCCACATTTGTTTAGAAATCATCGTTCAAAAGCAATTAATTACTATCGAATTTCCACAATCTATACTAATATTATAAAGCTGAAGAGTTTGTTTGTTTGAACACGCTAATCTCAGGAACTAATGTCCGAATTGAAAAATTCTTTTTGTGTTGAATAGACCATTTATCGAGGAAGGCTTTAGGCTATATAACATCACACTGTAACTAATAGGAGCGAAGAAACAATGGAAAATGTGGAAAAACGGGGAAAATTATTCATCTTTGAGGGCTTCCGTTGCGTGCGCTGCGAAAAACGGTTCAAGTTGTAGGTAACAGCTATAATTTATAAAGCTGAAGAGGTTGTTTGCGCAAATAAATATGATGCCCAAAATAATTATTCTACGCGGACGAAGTCGCGAGCACAGCTAGTATAATGTACAAACAATTCGAATTGATAGCATCCTTATTTTTACTTTAGTTGAATTTGAATTTTTTAACAAGTCTGATACTGGAAACAATGCTTAACATCAGACAGGCTTAAGTCAATCGCAAACCCATACATAACTTTAATAAATAACACTTTGTTATCAAGATGCAAGCACTTAGACGCCTGACGTGACTTTGCATAATGAATGTTGCATCTCTGCATTGTGATGCAGACAGCGTTGCAACTACATATTATGTGTCTACTATGTCTATAAATAATATAACTAGGCGCCGGGGTAAGTGGAACTAGTAGGCACTAGGAATGTACAATTTAAAACGTTGATAGGATTTACGTGAAATTGAATAAAAAATATATCATCTGTTATATCGGCTGTTTCTCTTCTACGTCAGTCGTTAAGCCATGTTAGAGGCCCTTAGGGCTTAAAGGCAAAAATAAGGTTTTTTAGGTGTTGCGTGGAAGCAATTAAGAATATAAAAAATTTAGTATATTGTCATTCTTAGTAGTGAAACAAAAATTTACGGCAGGCAACTTTTTCTTGTCGTGATCACAACAGTGTAATTGTCAGGAAACAGACGTATTTTCTAAACATTTTGGTTTTGGTAGAACAAAATCAAAATCTTTATTGCTTAACATACTCGCTAATTATCATCATGTACAGCCGGTTTTCTCCCACGGCTGGGTATAGACCTCTTTTCCTGACTGTCAACGATCTCGTGCAATCATGACAAATATGTAAAGTATAAAGTACCTTGTGGTTATTAGCAGCTAGTGCCCATACAGCTCTGGCCGCAGACACCACCTCCGCCGTGTCTCCTGCCAGCAACGTGCCCGAGAGCAGCTCCAGGAGATCCGCTGTTGGACAACACATTGTAGATAGGGTTCCTTTATAGATATTTTTGTAATAACTAATAAAATTAGGAGAGCAAAAGGCGTGTATGACGGAAATCACGTTTGCCTATTGCATTTACAACTAGCGGCATCCGGGATAAAAAGTTACAGCCGTTTGACCGAGAAGGCGTAAAAAACAATATGCATACGTACAAGCTTTCGTAGTAATTGCTAAATAAAAAAAGCACATTTGATGATAATATTACGAGTACGTCATACGTGGTTGTA
>OZ026812.1:5307891-5418456 GCA_964023185.1 Macaria liturata | reverse complement strand
TGGCGCACAGTGTGTACGTGTAGCAGCAGCAGTGCGTCGGAGCGCGGCCGCGACTGCAGCGCCGCCTCGCGCGCGCACCCCGCGCACACCTACCTTGAGTACTAGAGCCCTGCAGTGGTGGTGAGGCAGGCAGTGGCGCACAGTGTGTACGTGTAGCAGCAGCAGTGCGTCGGAGCGCGGCCGCGACTGCAGCGCCGCCTCGCGCGCACACCCCGCGCACACCTCACCGATGAGGCTGCGCCCGCCCACGCACACGCACATTGCTGCCCACGCTGGAATCAAATCATATTATAGTGATAAATGCAGGTGTCGAAACCTTAAAGGTCTCTTCCATGGACATGCTGAGCGTATTGGCGCGTGATTACCACTGCCACAACCGCGGTGAGACTGTCTGTTGTTTCTGCTCCACAATTCTACCCCAGCTAGTTTAGCTTTCGCTTTCTTTCTGTATGTGGATAAAGTCTAAAAGCAACGACTTTTTCAATGACTTTTATTATCAGCCACAGCCGAAATAAAAAAAAACGAACTCCTACACAACTCTAACCGCAAAAACATTTACTTAACTCTAAGAATATACGCAAAAATAACCGTCCGTCCTTTGAACCACGAGAAATTTACATGAATAGTGAAGAATTACTCGAAAGGGCTCTGTGTTAAAAATACTAAGTGTTAGGTCCGAAAGTCTGTAGACCTAAATAAGAGCATTAACTCGTATATCAAATTAGCAAAAAGTCTTTACCTTTAGGACAGTCATTGGTAAACGTGAACAGCAGAGACATGACAGCGTTCCTGAGCTGATCGTTCATCATGCACCACGGCCACAGCCTGCTCAGGGACACCGGCATGCTGTCCTCGGCGAAGGTCTCCTTGGCGCCGGGGCAGTCCAGCATTGAGGCGGTGGCTACTGTCAGGAGCCAGTACAGGGTGCGGAGGACTGGACTCTGGGACAGGAAAAGTAGATTTATGAAATTGTGGTAGGTATGTTGAGAAAGTTTGACTGTTTGTTAGTTAGGTTTATTTACAAAATACAACAAAAAATGCTGCAGAAACAAGCAAGCCATATGTGGCTTACTCGTTTCAAAAATCATGATTTTTGATATTTATAATTTCTAGGAGTAACTGCGTTTTTTTGTATTCTAATATGTAATGAAGTCGTTATTGATTGATTAAATTAATTTAATCTTCATTTTTTGTTACATTTACTTTAAGTTTTTAACTGTTTATTAATCAATTATAATACGATCCCAGCCTGTACTTATTACCACTAGTTATTGGTATAAGCCGATGCATCGCACTCATTTCGTGCATTAGTAATCAGCACGGACTAACATTTGCTAGAGACACCTATAGTTACTCACATGGTCAGCGCCACGGATGACGTCAGCAGGCTTCCCGTGCACGGAGAGTGTATCGCGCACGGCCTGCACGGAGGCAGCCACGCGCCGCGGCAGCTGCCTGTGTAGCGCATAGCGCCTGCTTCGTGCGCTGGCACTCAGCACGGATGACAGGCACGAACACGTGCAGCTCCAGCGGTCGTCTGGATAAGTGACGAATTTATTAAACTCGGGGTGGTTTATTTTCCGTGTTCCTGGTAGGTCGTCCCAGGCATATCTTGACTGAGTGAATTTCTTCTGGACAACATGCTACATTTTATTATGTAAACTATCGTTAGACATTATAACTATAACTCCGGTACGTACTTTCTCAAGATGGGTGTCATTAACGAAACTTATAAATTTTTAACGTGAGTGAAAACCGTAATAGTTATATTATGTTAGCATGCTGTCATACATAATGTTAAAAAAACTGTACACTATGACAAAATTATCAAATATCAACAAATTAAAAGACAAAAAACATTACAACTAAGCAACTAAATAAGCATTGATACAGTTAAAGTAAGAAAAATCTACCAGCACTACTCTGATATTGGTTGATCTCCAGAGACAAACTCTGGAACATGTCAATCAGAGTTTTACACAGCTCCTCTGCCATATACTCTGGTCTGCAGTCACTTCTACCATCGCCATAGCTATATCTATCGTCTGCATCTACGAATGGTGATTTCAAGTTCTCGTAAAAAGTAATGTAGCTGTCATTTGGAGTCTTGTCAGAGTTCTTCATGCGAGTCATTGATTGGGTCAGTTGTGTGAGGCAATATAATGCTGCGTCTTGAAGATCTGAAATTGAGATACAATATCTAGTTAGGAACGGAAGATTTTTTTATACGGAGAATCGATTTCTTCTATCCAAGCGCATCAGATGACTGCAAACTGATTCAAACCATGCAAGATGTAGCCACGAATTTCCAAATGGAGTAGAACAACAGTTGATGCTTTTTAGGTAATCAGGCCGACCTTAAAAAGTTATTCGTTAGTTAGTAGTAACCATGTATATGTATATAAAACTGCATTTGTGCTATAAACTTCTGATGTCAATGAATTTGTAATGGGCAATCGTGAAGCTTTCTATCAAGGTTTGAGCTGCCCTGTTTCATCACTTGATTTTATATTGGTGCTTAGAATAAGTTTAGATAGCGCTGTGTGATATGTCCCAGAATATTTATTACTAGTGGGTGCTCGCGGTTTCGCCCGCATTAAGAAGTAAAACTTTCATCCCCCTTCACACCTTTCACCCCTTTAAAAGTGGCATTTCCAAAAATCCTTTCTTAGCGGATGCCTAGGTACGTCATAACATCTACCTTCATTCCAAATTTCAGCCCAATCCGTCCAGTGGTTTGGGCTGTGCGTTGATAGATCACTATATCAGTCAGTCAGTCACCTTCGAGTTTTTATAATATATGTATATATAGATAGATTAAAAAGAAATAAAAAGCACTTACCAAACTCATCACTCTCCAAACACTGCAATACCAAATGCAACAGTCCGGTCGAGTCCTTTTCTCTCAGGAACTGGCATACAGTGTCAGCAGCTGACCGGGCGTCCAACAACGACGCTACGAGGAGCAGACCTTGCGCACACGCAGCGACACTGTCCGGGGGGGACTCGGTATCTGTAACGTAGCGTTAGGAACTCTTTAATATCACTACATAGAGTATACAAACCGAACTCCTGCTGTCTGTCCAGTGTCCACTTATATGGAAACATTAGGAACTCTTTAATATCACTACATAGTATACCCAAATCGGACACCCACTGTCTGTCCAGAGTGCACTAATATGCTTAGAACTATAAAAGTACGGATTTTGATTTTTTTATTAGATAGAGCATTGTAAAAGAAGCGTTATGCATAATGTGACTGTGCATTGTGCAAAGTCGGACCGAGTCGCTAGTACTAAATATTTTTTTTTTAATTGCTGCTTGGTTGCACCCCTATTGTTTCCAGATAATACGTCTAGCTTACCTTCGGTAACATACTAAAATATTGGGTTTGGTTTCGAGCGTGAAAAGGGTATCCATCAACAAACTTTTTGTTTAAATAAATGGGTCAATGTGGGATCAAATCGGATCTTTTTATCATAGTTTTTTTTTAAGTAAGTGACTGATATTTGACTACAGAATGCCTGATATTAAAAAGTATGTAGTCTTGTGCTTAAAAGCGTTACGTCTACTATATGCAGCGCCATCTAGCTCCACACTAAGCAAACGCTTGTATCGTGGGTAACGGATATAATAGTTAAATACTTTTCTTTTGTAAATACATACTTATTATACGAGTACATAGGAACGACCAAACTCGACACAAGTAATTACAAACTTTAAAATTCATAATTACTTGTGGCATGCGGGAATCAAACCCGCATAACACAAGATACTCATGGCATCATGACTATAAGCTTTAAAAACATAATAGTTAAACTGTAACAGCACAATATAATCCGTAATTCTATCACTCATCTACATAAATAAACAATGATAGTTTAGAGGAAAGTACCTCATATCTAATCAAGAAAGTGATATCAGTTTGGATGGCACTTGCTGCAAAATAAAGTTTTTGCAAACACTTAGCGGATTCTGAAAACAATATCAGTTTGAGGATAACATTGTCCACTTGTAAAAAAGTCAATGATTACACATGCTTGGTTTAATATTATTTTGATATTTTGCACTGTCAGTCAAACTAGAAATAAGAGAAAAATGAAATTCAATTAAGAAACTTTTTGGTCCTTGTTGTTAAAAACAGGCGATGTATCTTTTATTTAAAGCGAGTTTAATTATTTTTGCTAGATTAAACTTCAACAATTTAATTCAGAAGTAAAAGGCAGATCATAAGAAATTAAAGCGTCACAGCAATATGTAAAGCTATGAGTTCATTCTAAAGAATTCAGCTAGTGCCATGGTATGTTGATTACAATCACTATGAACTGATAGGTATGATATATTATCTAATAAGCATCTATGATTCAAATGTAACCTCTTGCTTTTATCATTTTTATTATTATTACATACATTATTTTTAAATTGAAAATATAAGTATGTTTTTACTTGATGTACCTATGTACCTATATATTAAATATATAATGTGACTAAGAATAGTCAATATAATATGTCAATAGGACATAAGACTATACAATATGTATTTTATTTTAATTAGACGTGTAAATTGGTTTTATGAAAATATATGAATATGAATATCATAGGTGACATCATAGTACAGATTAATTCATTCATTGCAATACTATATATGTTTATAATTTAAATTATGTTTCACGCGTAAGTGATAAATGTACCTATCTTTGTGTGAAATAAAGTTCTTTAAACCTAAACCTAAGACAATTTCACTAGATATTGTATTGCAACGCTGTTATGTTCAGGTTCTTACGATAAAATATGTTTCAATTCAAATATATTTTTTCAAATACCTACCTAGAAATATAGGTAGCTAGAAGTCTCGAAAATATATTTAACTAGCTGTGCGCGCGACTTCGTCCGCGTGGAATAGTTATTTTGGGTATCATATTTATTTTTGCAAACAACCTCTTCAGCTTTATAAATTATAGCTGTTACCCACGACTTAAACCGTTTTCGCAGCTCACGCAACGGAAGTCCTCAAAGATGAATAATTTTCCCCGTTTTTTCCCACATTTTCCATTGTTTCTTCGCTCCTATTAGTTGCAGCGTGATGTAATATAGCCTAAAACCTTCCTCAATAAATGGTCTATTTAACACAAAAAGAATTTATCAATTCGCACCAGTAGTTTCTGAGATTAGCGCGTTCAAACAAACAAACAAACAAACAAACAAACTCTTCAGCTTTATAATATTAGTATAGATTACTGTGTTAATGAAAGCATAACAATTTAATTATTTGAACAATCCCGGATCCAGGCACCGTCGCGATAGTAACACAGAATACTTACGAGTGTAGTACACTTTATTATAATATTTTTTTTTTGCGTTTCCATTTCAGTCAATAGATTTAAATGGTTATTTTATGCTTATTTTATCATTTAATTATTTTTTTACTTACTTTCCCCAAAAGGCATCAGATCAGACAGCAGATTATGTTTATATACTTAATCCCAGCTACTGTATAATAAACTACTCTTTGTTATAGTTTCACCTCGAATCCAAAAGATTTCAAGTAGTAGGTAATTTTTGGCTTATACTATCACTTGTTTGAACTTACTTTCCCCAAAAGGCGTCAAAGTAGCCAGCAGATTGTGTAGATAGTCTTTAGACACTGATACAGTGGTCCGCACTCACTTGTCCTGTCCGTTGTGGCCGCAACGAGCGCGCGGCATGTTGCGACACAGTAATATAACTAAACTACAATACAAACTTTCATACCTATACTTACCAGTATAGTTCTAGTGCTGTATAATAAACTACTCATTGTTATAGTTTCAGCTCGAATCATTAATTTGATATACTAGTTATTTAGCTTATTTTAACATTTCTATATCTGTTTTTTACTTACTTTCCCCAAAAGGCGTCAAAGTAGCCAGCAGATTATGTAGACAGTCCTTGGTCCCTGCTAAAGCGGTCCACACACACACTTGCCCGTTGCGGCCGTGACGAGCGCGCGGCACGTCGCGACACAGTAATAGAACTACGTACATACATGTAGAACACACATCTATCGAGTATAGTACTGTATAATGAACTACTCTTTGTTACCTATAGTATTACCTCAAATCAGTAGATTTGATATTTTAACAAAATTTTTTTAACTTACTGTCCCTAAAAGGCGTCAAAGTAGCCAGCAGATTATGTAGACAGTCCTTGGTCCCTGCTAAAGCGGTCCGCACACACTTGTGCGCGGCGGCCGCGACGAGCGCACGGCATGTTGCGGCGCGCACGCGACACGCTGCCCCGCCGGTCCAAGACGCGCATCTGAAATCAATTGTAATACAAATTAATAATAAATATTTTTATTACTTACTTACTAATGTGGATCTGCGACCCAAAGTGGATCCTGGCCTCCGACACATAGATACGCCACTCCTCTCGGTTCTGCGCCATCTCCTGCCACTCGGTAGCATGGAGTTGTTGCAGATCCTCCTCTATCTGGTCCTTCCAGCGGTACTTGGGACGTCCGACTGGCCGTCGACCAGTCGGACGTCTGTATTATTGGCCATCAAAAATCTTAAAACTAAGTTACAGAATCAGAACATAGTTGAATGTTCAACTGTGTGTGTACATAGATCTTATAAAATAAATAGATAGAATAGATCTACCACATTTGTTTGTGAGTACTATATTATATTTATATTAGGTACTATGTTAGGTTTGATTACAAATGATGTGATCTATGTTCCCCACACTAGGTTTGACACACACATTGTAATACAATATTTAATGGTATAGTTTATCAATTGCTGTTATTTTAAATAGATTCACGGTTAACAGATATAATTGGGATAACATTTAATAATAACTAATGGACTCCCGTGGCTTCGGTCGCATTATTATGAAATAAAAAATCAAACCTATGGCACTTTTAGGACCTCATACTACCTACATACCAAAAATCATGATAATCCGATCCGCTGTTTTTGCGTTATGAGCGTTTAAATAAACAGATAAACAGACAAAATTTCTAATTACTGCTGAAACGTATTTTGCTATGGATTTAAAGTATACCCAAACAAGTATCTTCTATGTTCACATTTTTGACCCTTTTCAACTTTATTATACTTATGTATAGATTATAATTTAAGGAATATGTAGATTAAACTTCTTGTCTCCATAAATGAAAAGCATAATTATGTCTGAATTAGTCATGTAACAGTTACGTAATACATTAGTTACAACGAACAAAATTGAGAGGAAACATTACTGAATAATAAATGGCACTCTTGTCCTAATATAGTTTATGTAGGTGTGTAGATTACCTAGGTACGTTATGTGGTCGAGTTCATTTTTATCATTTACCGCAAAAGCCCAGTTCAGTTCGTCATATTTGCTATTATTCTCTATAATGAGATTTGAAACTATAGCCATTCGAACGACATATTTCCCTAACGTTGATGTTTTAAATTATTGTAGAGCTACCTTTTTTTCTTATAATACTAATACGGGATCATAACTTTTTTTTTTAAATTAGTTTTTAACAAAATGTAAGTTTAATTTATACAACTAATAAGGGAGATGTTTCCCTATTTCTGAGATTTAAATCAATTTTGTACTTATACCATTCAGACGGATATTTAGTCCAAATGCAAATCTTACAACCAATGACGAATAGGCGTATTGTGCATAATATCTTATCATCTTTTTTCTTCTTCTAAAAGTCATCAACCTAACTTATTTAACGTTCTATCATACCTAAACACAGCCTATACAATCCCTGATCCTTTCACAGGACAGGACCAAGTTGTTGAATACATCTGCAATGGCCACCACTAGTTGCTCTAAATACCATTCCTAGTAAAGTAATCATCCTATAATACAGTATTTAAAGATCACTCTTACCTAAATAACAACCTATACAGTCCTCTATCGTTCCACTCTTGCACGGGACAGCGTCCGAAGGCGACCAAGTTGTTGAATACATCTGCAATGGCCACCACTAGTTCCGCGGACGGCGGCGGGCGGCCTTGCGTGATTGGTGCGGGCGATATGTGGATATCATCGCTCTTCTGCGCACGCACTTCTAGCTCTGAACGACGTTCCAGCACTGATAGGGAGATGTTGGGCTCTGAAATGAGAGATTTCACAGATATTTTACCTTGTAAGCAAGTAAAATTATAGTCTAGCCAGGGAACTTACTATATTTTTATGGTGAAAAAAAATTGTGGCGTAAAATATGGAAAGGAAATTCCGTATCATTATGACAAGGATCAAATTCATTGCAATTTATGTTGCATGTTATCACTGAAATATTAGTCTTTTATCATATCGAGTAACAGAAAAGACTCGGTAAGCCAATCTTGTCATGAAACTACTAAAATGGAAGCTCAAATAAAAATTAGTGACACATTCTTGCAGTTTTCAACAGTCAGGATTACTTTACAATACGCTTAGCGTCATAAATCTTATCATTACGTCACCTAAAATAGTAAACAAATTAGCCAATGCATTGTCATCGAACCATAATTGATTACGCGGCCAATTATTTATCTGTTGCCATCGCTTACGTACATACACGACCCGGATTAAAATTCCGAACACAGATAAAACATAATCTATGTATATAAAACTCAAAGGTGACTGACTGACTGACTGACATAGTGATCTATCAACGCACCGCCCGAACCACTGGACGGATCGGGCTGAAATTTAGCATGCAGGTAAATGAAACTCTATGCAGGCAGATGTTATAACGTAGGAATCTGCTAAAAAATATTTTTTGGATATGCCACTTTTAAAGGGGTGAAATACGGGAAGCAAGTTTTACTACTTAATGCGAGTGAAGCCGCGAGCACCCACTAGTTTAAGTGGTAATATGAACTAGAATCCTATCTCAGCTTAGATGGATACAAGTTTTCTAAACGATCAACAAATTAAATCAGCGCTAATCCAATAACTTTTATATGTTTATGTTTAAAATTCCGTTTTATGTACCGTCTGTGGTACCGTACAGTTGCCGCAGTTCTATGCAAATGTGAAAGAGATATAACTAAGATTTATAAATGGCAAACAGTAATTTTGAATGCGCATATGGCTTAATTTGGTGTTGAAGATTTTGCTCACTTTTGGGACCTCAGATATTATTTATCGACGCAGTGCTGTGACGAACAGAATATATGTTTCCATTTTAGTTTGTTTTCTCTTTAGCTTTATTATATGTAAGATATAAGATAAAATGTTATAAGATGTGACTTACCAAAAGATCGCACATACTCGGTGGCGTTACTGAGCCCGACTAGGATCTCTAAGCAACTGTCCAGAAAGTTGTAGTCTTCTAGGTGCAGGAAGATATCACTCTCTAAAACCTGGAAACGAACAAAAAGAAAGCTTTACATTCACATAAATAGACCGTTTACCTATATTTTTTTTCTACCTACATATTTACTCCTCTTCATACCTATTATGGTTTTTCTTCTTTCGTTTTCCTATTAAAGTGGCATTCCATTTTTGGCGCTGGCATGAGTCGGATGTCACGTTTAATTATAGGTCTCGGCTGTTTGTCTAATACGGCAGTCGTTAAGTTATGTCAGAGGCCCTTAGGGCGGCTTGATAAACACCTCTCGACACCAGAGTTGGCCACTCTCATTCGATAAGAAGAAAAAATTGGTTAGGTTACTTGACAGAGGTCGTTATTAATTGAGGAAATATGATTTACATATTTGGTGCGCATAAATTATGTTTTTGCGGTTTGATATGTACAAATCGTAAAACAAAAACTCAAACAAGGCTTTGTTAACTTTACAAAATGATCCGGCCATTTTTGTTTTACTTGTCTGCAGTTCTGTAAAATTAATGAGTTTAAACAGACACGTGCTGTGTTTGCAATTCGCACACGAAGTGAAACATTATTTATTTATGACCTTCACTACCAAAAATGTCATTTATGACACAACGTAAACTTTTGCTTATTTAAATAGGTCCTAGAACACAAAAGAAATATTTTCGAGTTTTATCTCTGTGACGTGGGAATCAAACGCAATAGTTATCTTCATCATCATCATCCACAATCCATTTGGATCCCACTGCTGGGTATAGGCCTCCCTTTGTATGTGCCATCTGCGTCGATCTTGTGCAGACCTCATCCAGGTTGGACCCTCGACTTTAACGATAGTTATCTTATTAACACACTATTATAAGAAATTACTCTTGTTTTATATGTATTAATATAGTGAACCTAGATATAAGTAGTTATGAACGCAATAAACGTTTTTGTATTATATTGTATTGTTATTAGTTAACTATTTACATATCATCATCATCCACAGCCGGTTTGTCCCACTGTTAGGTATAGGCCTCTCTAATACTATGATTCGATCTTAAGCCAGCCATATAAGTTTCCGTATATCTATAGTTAAATACCAAAAGTATACAACTCAAGCGACGGGACACGAACCAAATAGTATATATACATACGTAAATACATATTCATATATAAAATACCCACCTATTATTGTACCCTATCCGTTCCGTCCACTTAATTAAGGTACAAGTTCTTTGTACGTCGAATACTTTACTTGGTACGCAATAAATTAGCATCCTATCTATAAACTGTATTTAAATTAACCGGCGTACGACTAATCATTTATCGTCGTCGTATCTTTTTTATTGTGTGCTAGTGGCTGTGCCCGGCATCGTTCATATTTCCACTTTTAATTAATTGTCATTAGATGCTTCTACACTGAAGTCCTGAAATCATCTGCCTATATTTTCGGTGATCTTATCGACATCATATAAAAATATTTTTTTTCCACAACTTCGTGGGTGCCCAAAAGAAAAACAAAAAAAAAACCGCTGTAGTGTCGTTTATTCGTGTTTTGCGTGGAAAATTTTTATGCAGGTTCAGTTAAAAGTAGTTTTGACTGTTTTCGCTAGTCTATAGTACTTTTAACTGTAACATGAACATGCATTACACTACCTTCATATCAGAAATTATGACATATCGCTCTATTGCGTAAACGAGACAAACAAACACACTAACCATTTTATATAAACGTATTTGTATGCAATTGCATATTTAAGTACTTACTTAGGTACTCATGTCAATGATAAAGATTGTTTGTATTTGGTTCATGTAATTATATGTATAATGTATTTTGTAAGCATAAATCAGTGCTCTGTGATACTGATGTTCAGTCCAATTAGTTTTGAGATAAAAAGGTATATTTGTATTGTAGTTTTATCAAACAAAAATGTAATGAATTATATAATTACTAGGTATCAATTTGTGCAAACCATGAATCAATGATTTGGAAATAAATTATTTTTATCTTTTTTTTTATCTTTTATCTTATTACATATATTTAGTTGAACTACCTATTACCTAGAAACAAACACCATCAGAATAATTCATTCCAATTTTGTAACGATTTTAATTAGATTCAGTTAATATAGCTCATAATAAATCACATTATTGATATAAAGTAAGTGTATATGTGCTTTCCTGCATGTAAAAAAGTAGAAGCAAATAAAACGCATAATATTTTTAATATCTTCTTCTTCTTTATAAATAAAAATGAATTGTTGTTCGTTAGTCTGATTAAAACTCGAGAACGGCTGAACGGATTTATCTTATCTTAGTCTTGAAATGTTCGTGGAGATCTAGGGAAGGTTTAAAAGAGGAAAAAAAAATATATACAAAAGTTTAGGTCGCAGTACGAAGTCTGCCGGGACAGCTAGTTTAATATTATTTATTTTACATTTTCTACAGGTACTTAAATGCCGTATATGAGACCTTACTTATCCAAAATTCTAATAGTGGAACTCTAACTGTATACAGGAATAAGACTTATTCTAAATAAATATATTCTTACGTTAATTACTTAAAGTCAAAGGTAAAGTCTAAAAGCATACAAATGTAAATAGGTAGTACCTATATGTATTTACATAAATCTGTTTGTGATGCAATATAAACACACTTGCACTGCGGTGTAAAACCTAACAAAGACTTTGGCCAGGTAAAGAAGTATTTTAAGTACATATGTTATGTATATATAATAAGTATACAAAATTACACTTCGATTTTTTTGTCCTTCTAAGATTAGGACATATACACTACATATTTACTCATATTACCAATACGCACTACATAATACATAGAAAATATGTATGTTTATATAAAGGGAGAAACCAAAACCACCGTTTTTGAATTTTAGTTTAAAATACACATAAAATAGGCATAATATGAGAGACCTAAGTACTGAATGTAACTTAATTACCGAACCAATGATTTATAAATATCCTCAAGCGGTTGTTATTGAGCTATATTCATATCAGTTCTAAAATACATTCAACGACCTTTCCATTTACATGTGATAAAGTAAATGCGTATCTGCTTTGGTTGAGTGTTTTTTTTATTTTTCAGTGTTAACAGCGCAAAAAAATGGAATACTCACAGTTATATATAAAATTCTGCGACTTATCTAGATACAAATATAGGTAGAACATCAATCTTTTAGATAAAATAAATAATTTAGTGACTCTCTGAAAATAATCATAGTATTCGATCAAGTGCTGATAAATTTGCCAAACAATCGAGCGAGATAATCTTGTAAAATACCAATGCAAACGTTTTTTAAACTTGATGAAAAGACCCATACATTAAATAGGAAGATGTGTAATTTACCTATCAACATAAAAACCTGTCTACCTCGTAATTGGTATGTGTACGCAAGATTTTGTAGTAAAAACTATTTCAAGGCAGAAGCGTCGTAACTTATGCACAAAAAATCAATAACTACAAAATTACAGTTCTTACGCTAATAGAACTTCACTTCATATAGTTTTTAAGTGCTCCGCGTCGGCAATTCTTTTGTCTTAAAAATACTACACTAGACAGCCGATAACGAAGATTTATAGCTACGATTTAGGTACAACGTTAAGTACTAGGATGTGATTTAAAGTCTAAAGATAGAGTACAGAATGCGTACAGCCACAAGAATTCTACTTTTAGAACCTGGCTGAATTAGTCGGTTTTATTTTCATTCGATTATAACTCTTAACTGGGGTGTTTTAAAGCTATGTTTTGAGTGGAGTTAATCGAAGCCAGATGCCTCCTTTGTTCTTCAGCATCACGCTCCGAGGGTCGTACTGGATCTGAGGAGTGGTTCTCGCGCAGGGTTCCACGGAGAATGTGCTGAGCATTGACGCCAGACCAGCCGCTACCATGAGTTGGGCAAAACGAGCGCCTGGAAAAAAGTTCTATACATTAGCTTACTTATTGTAAACATTTATGTTATGAAATTGTGTGTGCTAGAATTAAAGGTAACAATTTATATTATAAAAATAACATTCAGTAGAACTTTATAGAAACAATCAGACTTTCAGAACAATGCAACCATTTTTAAATATTTTTGCACACGTTTTCATGAGAACAAAAGATAGTTTACGTTTCCTTGACAATAACATAATAACAAAGCATTCATATAGCGAGGTAGGTCTGGGAACAATTTATCCTTCAATCAACTTGTAGCAATTAACTGCTTACGGGGCAATGACAGTAGATAAACATCGAGGGTTGACCCCGAGTAATTAGAAATATACACAAACCTGGACAACTTCTTGGGCCATCTCCGAAAGCTAAGAATCCTGAAGGATTTGAATCATCTTTAAATCGCTCCGGATCGAATTTATCAGGGTCTGAAAAGTGCTCTGGATCTCGCTGGATGCAGTACAGCGGGATCAGGACTGGGGTCTTCACTTTTACACTCAAATCTGATCCGTTGAGAGTGCAGGAGTTTGTACACAGCCTGGTCGTCAAAGGAGTTGCAGGATGCAAGCGAAGAGTTTCCAGAAATGTTTGCGTGACGAATTTCATCGCATTCACCGCCTCGTAATTTAGTCCGCCATATCGTTCAAGACACTCCACTATCTCCGTTCTTATTCTATCTTGTAGATCTTTATCTTTTGCCAGTTCGTACAGACAGAAGGACAGCGTACTAGACGATGTCTCTAGGCCGGCCAACATAAATATGAACGAATTGGACGTTATTAATGCATCCGTCATTTCGAAACTGTTCTCGGTTTTTTGTACGTTCAGCATGAGTTGAAGGAAGTCTTGCCTCTGCACGCCCGTGGCGCGTCTCTCGTCCAGCACCTGGCTTATAATAGTAGTGAAGAATACTTCTACTTCGGGAGAGTAGCTTTTGAGATTCAACAATTTAAAAAGTCTTGGGAAAAATGTGCGACAATAACGCTTGAGGATTGTGGCACGATCGATCTTGAACATTTTTTGTGACATTATCAAAAATGGCGAGTCTGGGTTTTTGAGTGACCCCGGGTCTACTCCAAATGCACAGCTGCCGATGACGTCAGTTGTATAGCGAACCATCATGTTAGGGATATTGACCTCGTCGAGTGGCATATCGATTAGTATGTTTTTCAATGTTTGAGCACATTCTATGATTAACGGGAACATTGCCTTCATCTTAGCTGATGAAAACGTCGGTGTTACTATTTGCCTCATTGCTTTCCACTCCGCCCCGCTCATGTTTGCTAAGTTCCTGAGAAGCGGCTCGCGCTGCGTGTCCGTCGCTACAGAGACTCGGTCGCTGAAGTTGGAAAAATCTTTAGAAAATATTTTTTTCGCTATATCCAGGTCGATGATCATCAGTGTCGGTCTCCGAGCTTGAAATATCCCCACATACTTCTCACTTCGAAAATTATCATAGAAAAATTGAAGCATACTAGTGTAGCTGCGTCTCATCGTGTAAGTGGGGCCGAAGTTGCCGAAAATCGGGCAAGGTTCCCTGTACGGCACATTTCTAAACTGCCAATACTTTCTGCCATTCGACGCGTAATGGAAAACGGTCAGCAGTAAAAGGAGGGAGAGAATTATCACAAGTAAAATAACACTGAACGACATTTTCACTGATTGTGCACTGATTTAAGTTGATAAGTGTGGCGTACTATCGCGCCGGCATTTCGAGTGTATGTAAACAAGCAGTGGCACGCGCGGGGCGAAGAGGCGGTGCGTGTGTCGCGGCCGCGGCGGTCACTGCTCGAGTGGTGGTGCGAGCGCCGCCCGCGCCGCCCTGCCACCACCGAGATAACGAGTATCAACACTAGTAAGTATGTACCACAGAATAAACAAGTGTACTAGTGGTATACGCTCGGCGTGCACCAAGGACACGCCGGCCGGCAGCGTGACTCGAATAAATCCATATTCCGAATCTTACGCCAGCTATTGTGTTCCAAAACGAGTGTTGTAACAAGAAAACCGTACCCTACATGAACTACGTCATCACCAAACATTTCGCCAAATGTGGGAATGAACACATCGTGTTTATAAATTACTCTGTTTACATACAACTGAAATTAAACAAAGCCCGCAAGCTGTTGAGAGCGGTTCTATTCTCATGATTCAAGTTTTCAAACAATGAGTAATAATTCTAAACGGATATATGAAAACAATAATGGAAATAGCTGTACCAGTAGATAAGCGGAACAATAAATTTAATGTGAATGGTTCTTATATGGATAGAACTAAAGTTGTATAAATCAACTATCTTTCTGCTGGGCCGGTTAGGTACTTCTCAATAAGGACCGACCGACAGGATGCTAGCCTGCCCTTATTTTAATTGCACATAGTAAAACAATATAGAAATAGTGGTAGGATCTGGCGCTCACCACGATGCACTTGCTTTAATAGAACTTTTCTTATGAATTAATTCTGTTGGGGAGTTACAACCCTTAGTAATGAGGAATACGACTGGAAGAGATATAAAAATACCAGCACAATGACATTTTTTTTTAACACGCAATAGGCTTACGTTTGACTATAGCCTGATGTTAAGCACCACTTGAATCTAAGATGTAGCACGCTTGCCTAGAAGAAACCTATTTACTCTATTTTGAAACCCCTGGGTTATAATTTTCTGGGAACAGGGCTCCAGGTTCAGAGTTCCAGAGTCTCGCTGTCCTTACTATGAAGTAGAAGCAAAGCGCTTACTTATTATACTCGCTTTTTATTAAAATCTACATAGTTCCTACCTATATCATGAACGCAATCGTAACGTGAGGTCATACAACAATCTAAAGCAATATGCACTTTAGAACTACTAAGGTACAAGATAACTATGTCCTACAATCTCCATACAACTTGCGATGAGGATAAATCTGTGTTTTCCCAACTTGCAATAACAAGACACTTTCATCTAATGTGAATGAAAGGACAATAATTACCAACTACATTTACAAGTAAACGCAAGGCAAACGGCTCGATTTAAAATTAATAATTTCTTAAATTATTATTATATGTAGGTATTTCGATTTTAATTTAAAATTACCTACACGTGTGGAATTTATTCATTTGCATGATACGCATATATTCTATTCGGCAGCAAAACCGCAGAAATCCCTTGCGGCTTAGTAGTACATATAAAATTTATCCTTTCTAAAAAAAAATGAATTATAATACTAAAGCAAACTCAAAGTTTTGTTTATTTGGCACAGAAGATTTAAAAAACTTACTTTTCACGTTGGTGGAAAAAAAATTAAATAATGATAGCATAGTTTGTGTTAAGTATTGTGTTGTTATTATACTTGTAAATAAGCGAACACAGAATATTTGGATTGAATTTGAATGTGTAAAAGTGTACCCAGGGAAAGTAGTTAGGTGCCTGTCTATGACTATTCGTAGAAGTAAATCCGTAAATCGAATAGATTAACTTGAATCTATTTAGTTCGTAAAATGTTTAGCTGTAATCAAAGCAAACATAAAGATTGCATGATTTTAATAGTATATACGTTAAGGAAGCTATGATTATTGTACGTTAAAATTTATGATAAAAGTTTTGTATGACCATAGTGTTAAAAAAAGCAATTTATATTTTGTTGTAACTGTTAGGATATATGTACACTGACAATGTTACTTGAGTTGAATCTTATAATAATAAAGAAATTTTGAAATTGAAATTGAATTGATTTAGTTCGTAGATTAAGAAACAAAAATGCATTTCGCAAAAATCTTAACAGCAATACTACGCTACGCTTTACGATAAAAAATAAACACGTAGGCGTCTTCGATAACGTGAGTGATATGACAAAGAATAGATCGTAAAAATAAATTACTGTGGACGATTACGAATTACAACGTTGTGGGTGGTCACACGGACACGACATGCGTACAAATGGTCTACTAGAAAAATTTAAAACAAACGTTTTATGAAGCCGATTTTTTAATGACAAGTCTTACAAGTCACGTGGACGGAGTATCTATAACAATACAGTAGGTATTCTAAAACAGTATCAGTATTATTTGATTCTAAAAGTATTTTTTTTTTATGTCATAATCATTTATTTGCAGAATATAGGTAGGCTTTACAGAGTTGTTCAAAAATAAGATATTGACCGCTACATTCTCACCCATAGGGCGTGCAAATTGGTTTCACAAATTATGAAATATTTAAATTTTAATTTAAATAGTAATTAAGTTAATAAATATTATGTTACTACCGGCTGCAACTAATTTATGCATTACGAATGGGGTATACGTAGTTAAAATTTTTAGTAGAGCAAAGAAATTTTGATAAAATGTTCTTTCATGGTTTTGAAATTAATATATACTTATTTTAAAACCATGTTGACAAGTTTTCTTACAATTACTTTGCTCTAATAAAAATATAAGTACATATACATTAATTCTTGGAGTTACCTAAACGCAAACCTATATATGAAAAATACCTATGAAAGCCTGGTAGTGATAAATACACTATATGTAATTAAATCATCTATACTAATATTATAAAGCTGAAGAGTTTGTTTGTTTGTGTGTTTGTTTGTTTGTATGTTTGCTATATAACATCATGCTACAACTAATGTGGAAAAAACGGGGAAAATTATTTGCCTTTGAGGGCTTCCGTTGCGTGCGCTGCGAAAACGGTTCAAGTCGTGGGTAACAGCCACATATAATTTATAAAGCTGAAGAGGTAGTTTGCAAAAATAAATACGATGCCCAAAATAACTATTCCACGCGGACGAAGTCGCGCGCACAGCTAGTTAATAAATATAACAACTCAAACCAAATAGTACAAATGAGATTAACAAATCCAAAAGTAATATTTACTCAAGCATAGTCAACGAAACCCTCAACCGAGCGCAAATTTGAACAGGACTTTACTAACATGACTAATATCTATGTCCTCGTGTACCGTAATGGAAATTATCTCATGTTTCCACACAATTAAACAGATTTTGTGATTAGGAAAGAGCATTACACATGGTGAATAATTTGGCATTTACTTGGATTTAAAAAATATTGTTTTATGTAAATAAGATTATAAGTAATAAAAAATAATGATACAAAACTGTGCCTTTATAATATAAGAGGGATAGCTTCAAGATGGACCACTTTTTACGCAGCCTTGAAGGGATTTAGTTTTTTTGGATTAATAAATTTAAAAACAATATACCTAATTAAAAAAACAACTACATATTATAATGCTCGCCATGCTCATTTCATTTCTAACATAATTGAGTAAGCCAGTTTTATAATAGCAAGTAATCAATAAATTCACTGTCGAATTTTGGCCATTTTAGAAAATGTTCAGGATTATTATAGGTACATAATTATGGAAACCCCAAACTAAGCCTATGTGATGAAATAGCAAATGGAATGTAAAACATCGCGCGATGTATGTTTTCTAGATTCTAGCCAGATTTCATGCATAGTTGAGTTTAAATCTCGAAACTACATGTCATTATTAACCTTTGGACGGTGCTTATCACAGATATACTTTTCAATAGATTTATTGTAACAAAAAACCCTAATTTTATATGACTCACTGTCTCCATGTGAGTATAAATCACTTATTTTTAAGTAGTCAGATGCAAAAATGTGTATAAAACTAAATGTCGAATCAGATATATATATATATATATATATATATATAGATATCTGATTCGACAAACTCAAAGGTGACTGACTGATTGACTGACTGACTGATATAGTGATCTATCAACGCACACTAACCACTGGACGGATTGGGCTGAAATTTGGAATAAAGATAGATGCTATAACGTAGGCATTCGCTAAGAAAGGGTTTTTGGAAATGCCACTTTTAAAGGGGTGAAATAGGGGATGCAAGTTTTACTTCTTAATGCGAGCGAAGCCGCGAGTGGGTACTCGCGGCTTCGCTCGCATAGTTCACTAGTTCTTTCTAAAAGCTCGTATTTGTAAACGACTTGACGTCAGGCAAGCTTAGCTGAATACTGCTACCATTAAAAATTAAATCTGTCAGCAGGTTAACATGAAATAAAAAGAAGATATGCTAGTAATTTTACATAGATTTAACCCTAGACCTGCATGTATTATCGATCTTCTAATCGAGAGTGAACCGGTTCTTATTGTGTAAGCAGACTTCATCTTAAGACAGAGCTATTGCTAACCATCAGGCAAACTATGGTCAAGTACATACCCGTTTCAGTTTTTAAAAAAATACCTAGTTCGGAGCTATATTTATGAAAATATAGACTTACATCAGATTTAGACGAAGCTCTAGAAGCAATGGCCGCGAGAAGAGCCGCAGCGGCCGCACGAACTATGTTCGCTTCACTGCGGTTCGAGAATATACGTACTGAGTACTGTACTAATGATTGCTCGTCGATGGCTGAAACAAACATATCTTTATTAAAGACTACAGAAGACTTAAAAAATCTAATGTCACATGTTTTTAGTTAGCTATTACGTTTGCCATTTTTCAATTGCTATTATTTTGGGACATTATACAGTGCTTATAATTACTATGATACAATAGGAGGCCCTCGGTGTAGGCTTAAATTAAAATTCTACATTTAACATCTGCCTTTTTTGACATTAAATGAGTGGGAATATAAAGTATCAAATAATATCATTACATACTCTTTCTTAAAGAAGTCACGTTTGTCCCTTGACTCGTTTGAGCAATGTACGATCTACTATAAAAAAAACACTCTTGTCTTACAACAACATATTATTTATCAGAAATATCTAGCATTCTTAAAAGAAGCTCATGTACAAACAGTTTTTAATCTGTAATAAACGGGGCGGCTTAATTAACTCTCGACACCAGTGTTGGCCAATCTTCTTCTTCTTATCGAATGAGAGTGGCCAACTCTGGTGACGAGAGTTCATCAATCCGCCCTAATGGCCTCTGATATGGCTTAACGACTGCCGTACTAGAGAAACAGCCGGGACTTACAATTTAACGTGTCAACCGAACCACAGAAGCGCCCAAAATGGAATGCCACTTTTGCAAAGACTGACCGCGTCGTCCTTTGCCTAAATTGGTAATCTCATGCGATTGCCTTCGCTAGCTGAGCTACGGGCGCTTCTATTCGATAAGAAGAATCTATAATAAGAAAGTTACCTTGCAATAAATGCGGCAAGAATGGTGCATAGTAAGCCAAACACGCGAAGACATTCAGAGCAGCCGCCCGGAGTTCAACTCTCGCCCCTTTCGCTCCCTTAGCCACTGCTAACACCATGTCACTGCTCCACGGTTCACTCCAACGCTGTGAAGAGAAAAATCACTCATTATTTGTTTCTTTTTTTTTAACAAGGAATGGGTTTGCACTTGACCGTAATTCGCCTGATGGTAAGCAAACATTACGGTCTGGGATGGAGCGTGCTTACCCAGTAAGAACCGATTCACTCTCGCTTTGAAGATCGCAAGGTTATATTCTGCGGGGAACAGGGAGTCAGGCAGAGAGTTCCACAATTTAACATTTTGCACTATAAAAGTGTAAGCAAAACGCTCTTGGGAACTTGGACCAGGAAGCGGTGACGACCTGCTGTAGCCCTGCTCGTCCGGTGGTAAAAAGGGGCGGGAAGGAAACTAATACAGTAGTAAAAACATGCGTTAGATTTTATTATTAAAACTATCGTGAGACAATTCTTATCAATATGTAATTAGCTATGCAGTATGCGCGCTGCCGCGGTCCCAGAACGTACCTACGTTCTGAAGATGGGTGTCATTACACTTGAAACGCGTAAACAACATACGGCAAATTAGACGTGAGTGAAAACCGTAATAGTTACATATTGATACGTAAGATTGATAGATATAACGTCAACATACAAGGACTAGTACACTAAGAAACACACAAAGCTATAACTATTTTATAGCTTTGTGTGTTTAAATTGGAGATCTTACTGCTAAAAGCGCGATCTCTTCCAGGTTATCAGTTGTTTGTTAGTTCAAATTTAGGTATTTATATTATAAAACTTTACTGAAGAACTTTTTTTAAATATTTAGCTACGTCAGTCAGGATTAATTAGATGTAGTAGAGCCCATATAATTGAAAGTAATTCAGGCTTATTTATAGGCTAGGTATAATATAAACCAGGGACTTTACAGGGGTACCTAGTGCAGTAGCCACTGGCAACACTAGTATAAGGTGAATTCAAATCAAAGTCTGTTAATTAAGTTATCTTTAAGATAATAAATAAATATTGTTTTCCAATTATTTACTTCTATCTGCCCATACTACATTATGTACAAGTGAAATCAACAAGTTTGCTTACGTTTGTTAATCATAAACTTTCGGTTTTACAATATCAGTGTGATTTCATACGTCATTTAACTTGCATAATATTGTACCTAAATGCATCACATAATACACTTATGTAGGTACATATATACAAGTAGAAATACTAATGCTAAAAATATACAATGTGCACATAAAATAAACATGAAGTGCTTTCAGCATTCACACTCACGTCAAGTGTTTTTCAACTTAACAATACAAAACATCTATTGTTATTTGTTGCGCATTTTATTTTTATATAAAAAAGAGTGATAGCATGTTGTAACAATAATGCAACTGATAACATTTAAAAAAAACATTCATTTCGTGTGTAGTTACATCTGAGACTTAAAAGTGTCGTGACAGCAGACTTAGTAATGAAGTAGTTCGTTTGTAGAAAAATAACAGGTAATGGCACTTACGTTGTTAACTGAGTTAGCATACTGACTTTCGGTGCAAATCTGAAACAGTATTGCTATTGCAGGCGTGCTAAGAAGCAATAAGTACCGATAACGATCATGGTTTATATAGCGAGGCATCAATCATTTTACTGCATACAATAATATTCCACAATGGTCTTCTACGACTTTTATCAGTGAATACTGAGTACCTATCAAAGAGATAAAATGTACCTAAATATTGTAATCTTCTATCTATCTATATATAGGTGCTTATCATGGATCAAGAAGTGCACATACATTTATCGCAATTCTTTGACAATGCGTCAAGTATTTCTGGTAAATTACGCGGAACCGAATGCAAGTAATAATCCCCTTTTATTGATATCAAATCAGCTCTAAAGCGTTTCGTAAAAAAAATAGTAAAACAATACGGATGTGAACGAAGCGAGCATTCACAAAAGGCAAATCAACTTTTATTAATTAGTTTTTTAGTATGTAACTTAATAGTGTAGTTTAGTATGTACTTTGTCACAAAAAATAGTAATCCTATACCACTTTTATACTTCTAACACCACCTATAAAATAAAAGTTCTAAATTATCCACTCACTTCTACAAGTTACTTTCATACTATTCAGGAGAGTGTCTTTAAAGAGGCTGTATTTTGATTTAAATTGACTATTTTTATAAGATCAGTATACAAACCTGCACGGGCACTGCTCCTCCATAGAGCTGCTTCAACAGAGCCAGCAATGTAAGCGTGGCATCGAGCCTACACGCCTGCCCCTTCCTGCCCCCGCCCGAGGCACACCCGCTCACACTTCTACAAGTCACTTTCATACTGTACAGGAGAGTGTCTTCAGAGAGGCAAATGTTTGAGTTTACTATGTAGCGGATACAGCGGGTCAACTCGTTTAGGTAACCTGAAAAAAATAGTTTTTTCAAAAATGTTTTTTCATGCTTAAAATCATGGAATAATAAGTTAGCCACAAAAGATATAGAAGTATCTCTCTCTTTAAGTCGTATTTCCTCATGACTGAGGGTCGTGACTCCCCTGCATAATTAATTCGTTAGGGGAGTTTTCTAGTGCAGATACATGGTAGTGGGCGCCCAGATCCTTCCACGGAAGACACATGACCTCGCATATTTTGGTCCTCAAACATGTCGGTTTCCTCACAATGTTTTCCTTCACCGTTAAGCGAGTGCAAATCCACACTTAACTTGAAAAGCCACACTCGCTTTTTATTGTACTATGGTTTTCGGATTTGGAACCAGTGTTAATAAAAAAATTATATAGGTACTATCATTTACCTATGCTTCGTACAAATTGTAATGCTGACTGTGCAATTTGATACACTAAATATATATTTACGATTCCAGGTGTGACTCTAAAGTTAAACTTCATATTTCGTCACTTGCCAAATGTTTTACACTTTTATTACAGTTTTTTTTATAATAGAGAGATTCAAGAGAATAGTACATATACCTAGTCAGGTCATAAGTATTGTCACACAGTAAAAACTTTTCTTTTAGAATGCTGGCCACAAAAAAGTTTATTGAATTCGAATTTCGAATTGTTCATGAAAATAAAAATGTATACTTTTTAGAATTTTACTCATTTTTAAATATGGAGTGGACGCTTAAAGAAGACCGTGTTGCAGTTATTGCATTGCATCGTTGCGGTTACGCGCCAATTCAAATTTTTGACATGACATACTGAAAATTTTGAATATAACCAAAAGATTCGTTTATCGTACCATCAAACGATACAATGAAGACTCTAGTGTAGATGACAGGTCAAGAAGTGGTCGCCCTCGGTCTGTTAGGACTCCAGCAGTGATAAAAGCTGTGAAGGCGCGAATTCAAAGAAATCCCAAACGTAAGCAGAAACTGTTGGCCCTTCAGATGGGGTTAAGCAGAACCACGGTGAAAAGGGTGTTAAATGAAGACTTAGGGCTTCGGGCATATCGAAGAAAAACAGGACATCGTTTGAATGCTCGTCTAATGGACCTGAGACTGAAAAGATGCCGCGCTTTGTTGAAGCGGTACGCGGGAAAAAAATATCGGGAAATCCTTTTTTCGGAAGAAAAAATTTTTACCGTAGAAGAGAGCTACAACAAACAAAATGATAAGGTGTACACACACAGTAGTGAAGAAGCGAGAAAACGTATTCCGCGTGTCCAACGAGGTCATTTTCCATCCTCGCTCATGGTATGGTTGGGAGTTTCTTATTGGGGCTTAACAAAAGTACATTTTTGTGAGAAAGGTGTAAAAACGAATGCAGTTGTGTATCAAAATACAGTCCTGACGAACCTTGTGGAACCCGTTTCTCATATCATGTTCAATAACAAGCACTGGGTATTCCAACAAGATTCGGCGCCAGCTCATAGAGCGAAGAGCACACAAGACTGGCTGGCGGCGCGTGAAATCGACTTCAACCGGCACGAAGACTGGCCCTCCTTCAGTCCAGATTTGAATCCGTTAGATTACAAGATATGGCAACACTTGGAGGAAAAGGCGTGCTCAAAGCCTCATCCCAATTTGGAGTCACTCAAGACATCCTTGATTAAGGCAGCCGCCGATATTGACATGGACCTCGTTCGTGCAGCGATAGACGACTGGCCGCGCAGATTGAAGGCCTGTATTCAAAATCACGGAGGTCATTTTGAATAAACTTTATTGTCATAAGAATCTATGTTTTGTTAAGTTCATTTTGGTACATATATAAATGGTTACATAAAGAATAAAGTTGTATCAATTATTTTATATTAAACATGTGACAGAATTTATGACCTGACTAGGTATGTACACAACTTGCATTACAGTAGAGATAATTAATACTGAATATTATCGAAGAGGTTCATTATGCGCCATTTTGCGATACCAAGCTGGATCGTTTGTTAGTTTGTTTAACTAACAGGAATAAGTAAGACAATCATACCTAACATATGAAAATTCCTCAAATCGACTCTCTCGAGGCAATCCAGTAGTATTTTCAGGAGACTTTCCATCCGATTGCTGTCAATATCGTTCTCTTTATCAAGCAGTATAATGCACCTTATCAATACCTGAAATAAGATACATATTTATCAGGATGTATAACATTCGTTAATTCTTTAGAAGTCACTTTACTGCTGCTTCTTCTTCTTATCGAATGAGTATGGCCAACTCTAGTGTCGAGAGTTTATCAAGCCGCCCTAAGGGCATCTGGGTAATGACTGCCATACTGGTCAAACAGCCGGCACCTACAATTTAACGTGTCATCCGATCTACAGAAGTGCCTAAAATGGAATACCATTTTTTGATCACCCATCCAAAAACTGACCGCGTCGATCTTTGCTTAACATTGGTAATCGCATGCGTTTGCCTCCGCTATCCGTTACTTTTATTGCTGCTAAATAATTTTCTAATACTTACTAAAAGACTTCAAATTTTTAACACAAATAAAAGTCCGTGAAGCACAATCGTGGATTTTTTTACATGCATGCTCTACCTTCGGCTAGTGTCACTTGTGACGTCGCTTCAGGTAAACTTGTGGTCAAATGCCTGACATAATAATGGAAAAAAAAACTGTAATGTGCATGTCTCTGTTGCAAAAGTAATGTTAGCCGATTAACAACAAACAAACAATATCACAATGATGAATAGCATACTGATTTTGTTAGGATGAAATTGATAATTCTTATACTATATCATAAGACAAGTATATGTGTCTGTTAAAGCCCGAACTTGGAAAATTCTAATATTTACAGGTAAACCCTAAGATTTACCATCTCTCAGTGGTAAAGGTCCGAAATGTTAATTCATTTCGGACTTTTCCCACTTGTCACTTGGTAAATCTTAATTTACCATAAAGCACGGTTAATCACCGAAAAAACATTTCGAAAAAAACTTATGTATGTATAGCTATAAAATGCATGTTTCTCACCTTGACAATATGTATATGAACCTGTATAACTTCTATACAATCTTGCGGCGTTTGTTGCGGGTACAGGTGGATTCGACTGAGTAGAGCTATGATACTGGCGTTGTTGCCAACAAACGACGATTTTATCCAGTCCTTTGTAAAACCTGAAAAATAAAAGTACATGGATTTATGTGTAAGTTATAATTATAAAAGTTATCATAATTTTGAACAAACTAAGTATTTTTTAAGATTTTTAAATGCATGCATCATTCTATTCATTTCGAATCAGATCGTGTGCAACTGTGTATGTTTGTTCCCTCTTCTTCCTCCCTTACGCTCAAACGGCTACACCGATTTGGATGGAATTACGTATGAGGATACGTTAAGTCTATAAAAATGTAGATTACTTCTCAATAATAAAATATATTACTTCTGAAGAAAAACACAAAGGCAGAAAACTCTGCAAGGTGACGGTAGTCCTCACAAATTTCACAATATTTATTAAACTTACCATCATCAGTCACAGTATCCATATAATGAACCACAAACTGCAGCAGCGAGACTAGCAGAGCTGCGTCGCGGGACGAGGCGGGGGGGGCGGCGAGGAAGCGGTACGTGTGTAACCATGGCAACGCGGCCACCTGCTCGCCCGACGCTGCCGACAGCGGGAGGAGTGCTGTGTAGCTGCAGCGAGAGGTATATTGAACAGGTTTGATGATGATGATGATGCTTTCCAAGCCCATTCCGGCTACGTCGAACGTAATTCCTACGAGTAAGTTACTGATACGTCCTCACATGACTAATATACCCTATTTTAGCGGTGAATGTTCTAGAACAGTTGCTACACGTGTGATACATAATAGCAGCAACGAGACTTAGTACAAATATATATACAAAATTCATTTATTTGACGTCACATTAATATATACAATAACGCGTGAATTCTCTGACTTCGTGGTAGCCGTTAGACTGGTTTAAGAGGCCAGAGTCATCTCCCAATATAATACTAGATACTTCAATTACTTCTTAGTTATTAGGTTACACAAAATACAGGAAAAAGAATAGTAAGCTAACTAAAAGGTACAATACCTAGTACAGCTGCGTACTTAGCTCATTGGTCAGTTACAGCGGCCGTACAACTGAAGAGATACAATTTAGTAGAACTAAGCTAATGATGACGAATCAATCAGTTTTGCCACTTGAATACATGGTACATGCTGGTCCTAAGAGAGCTTAGATTTCCTGCACGCTACGGGGCTACGGGCGTGAGGTGCGGGAGGCGGACCCTGTATTTTTTTTTTACAAGGTATGGGTTTGCACTTGTCCGTAATTCGCCTGATGGTAAGATATCATTACGGTCTAGGATTGAACGTGCTTACCCAGTAAGAACCGATTCACTCTCGCTTTGAAGATCGCAAGGTTATATTCTGCGGGGAACCGGGAGTCATTTAAATGTTCAGTCAGGCATTTAATAATTACTAACAAGCACATATTACCTTTCTAATACATTCAACGTGTCGTTCACTTGTCTATGACTGGTAGCGTTTTCTAAGCCAATCAGCGCTTTGCTGCTCGAGTATATTGGACACGCTGCTCTCAGCAGGGCGAGGTCCCGGGCGCAGGGGCGCAGAGCGAGGGGCGCGGGGGGCGGGGCCACTTCTAGAAGCATCTTGGAGCGGCCCGAGTGCGCGCACCACCAGTGCACGCGGATAGCCATGCGCCAGTCTTCTTCCGCTAGTAGCCATTCTGAAGAAAGAAAACATTCAGTGAGATTGAGAACTTCCTTTGATGAAGACAGATGACAATCAGTAAAATAGTGACCAATCAGAACGGTATTGATCCAAGAAATTTCAAAGTGAGTTTTTTTTATCTTTTAACATCTTTTTTTACAGGAGTTTCATTATGTTTATAACTTGTAAACGTGCTTGACGAACAGACATCAGCAGAAAAGGTATAATTAGCGATTACTTACCTACATACGAATGTTCAGCATTAGGGCTGCTACTCCAATAGCTGTTAACTTTAAACGGCAGTGCTGTCCTCTCCACCACATTCATAGGTAGGGCTGGCACACGCTTCCTCGAGGAGTCCAGCTCTTGTAGTGCGAACCCTGCCCACGACACTAGGGACAGTATCTGAGAGCACATCGCTACCACTGAGTCGTTGGCCGGGAATACTAGTATCACTGGAACATAATATATAACTGTAATAAGTATCTCTCTCTCTTGAGTCGTATTTCTTCATAACTGAGGGTCGTGACTCCACCGCAGAAATAATTCATTGGAGAGGACACACATGTGTGCTCGGATATTGTGGTCCTCAAACATGTCGGTTCCCTCACGATGATTTCCTTCACCGTTAAGCGAGTGCAAATCCACACATAACTTGAAAATACAAGTCATTGGTGTAGGGCTGGATTCTAACAAGGGTGCATTTGAAAACTTATTTTTTGAATCCACTTTTTTAGGTCTCCTTTATACGAACTTCTAAGTCTTAATAAAGTAATATTTTCATCAAAGTAGTTAAGTTATTTTAGGCGGTTTCAAAGTTTTTTTTTGGACAAATTGATACTTACCTCTGATCAAAAGCGTGGGTAGGTCAGGTATTTTGGACAAGCTATGTCGACTGGCGAAGCACACACTGTTCAGAATAGACACACAGCTCAGAGCACATTCAGGGAAGGCCAGGTAGTCGTCTACTGTCATTGACATTCTGGAAAAAATAAAGTAATACAATATGTGGTTTCAAGAAAATGAACAAAGAAATACTCCAGAATATTTCACAAAACGCCATCTAACCCCATACTAATCTACCGCTTGTCAATGATATAATTCTTATATCATTTTCTGACAAATATCGCTAAGTCTTGATAGTTTTGGACCTTTGTTAACAACTTAGGAGATAAAATGGTGTTATTTTTTTATGAATACCAAATTTTTCCATACTTTATGAGAAACAGTAGGTAAAACTTTTATGTAGTGTTTTTGAGTGCATCATGTATTTTCATGCCATATTATTGAAGGAATGTGAGCTACCCAAGTAAGCTTGTATGAGAATGGTCTACTCCAATGTCGAGTTTTCAAACTGCCTGAGGGGCTTCTGACATGTAACGGTCACCCATCCAAACACCGACCTGAGTATAGCAACAATGAGTTTGAGTCCATCGCTCTGTTGGAAGGAGTCATGCAGCTCCTGCTGGCGCATCATCACACTCAGCTGCTGCAGTGTGTTGCGCCGGAGTGAAGGCTCTAAGCTCGGGTGCGAAGTCGGTCGGGAGGTGAACTCTGTGCCATGCTCGTCTAGAACTATGTCCTGCTTTAGCACGTCTAGGATTTGGGTTAGGCCTGTGGTCTGTAACATATAGGAAAACATATTTTCATATTTTTAAGAACAATATCTAAGACCGTGGTCACATTTAAAGCATGTGGTACACGCAAAAAATACAACCTTACGAATTTATTGTCATAAAAGCAACAATACTTGTAATTATAACTATGGAACTCTCTACCTGGAGCCCTGTTCCTCGAAAACCCAGGGGTCTTCAGGTAATAGGGTATATGCATGGAACTGAAATTTTATTTTTGTAAATAAGCTATAAGTACAAATATACCAAAATACTAATCGAGCTGTGCAAATCCCAATTATATCCACTGAAAAATAAAGAAGTTATGACCAATTGAAGATTTCATTCCATCGCTTTCTTTCAAAACAGAATTTTCTATGTTTTTTGTATGGCGTTAGTGCCATGTGACGTCACATGGCCTGTCGGTTCTCTCTGTCTAATCGTAAACTAAAAACGTGTATAACTGCGTAATTGTTAAAGCTAATTGAAAATTAATTTCACTATGCTGATTGTCTATTAAAAAGCTTTCATTGAAGTAATAAAGAAAAGTTGTGCATATTCCCTATTGACAATAATGAAACGCTTTGCCAAAAGCTGGGCCATTCTCTGTAGATATCATATCTTAAAGTATATTTACCTGCGGAGTTTTGGACGGAGAACTTGAAAGATCTACATTGAATTCCTGTGGTCTGACTCTTTTCAGAGCATTCAGCAATACATCAGCTCGGAGTGTTTCTCTCGGAGGTAAATACCGTTCGTCATCTGAAAGAAATGTTTACATTACTTGGCGTAGATTGTATTTGTTTGAGAGAAAGGTGGTTTCACTTACAGACATATTTCCGCTGTTTTCCGATATGAAAGCTTGCGAAAAATGAAGCACGCAATTAGTTCAATGATTATGTTATTACTAGCTGGTGCCCGCGACTTCGTCCGCGTGGAATAGTTATTACCATAAAAACGGTTCTAGTGAGTTAACCTTAAAAGATACATATATTGTTAAAGACACTTTGTTAGATTATTTTAAGAGAAATAATTATTTTATACATATTTTTGTAAAATATTGAATCAGGCGTTACTTTGCGGAAATCCATTGTAACTGAAACTCTGGAGAAATGTGTAGTGTTTTTCCGCTGCGACTGCTCCTTAACCGACAACAAACAACAGACTTGATGGTTTTTAGGTGTGTTCCTCCATATACCTACAACCGCCACACCTTACCTCCTAACTAATGTGGCCTCCGTGGATCTCAAGATCTTACTAACACCGCACCTTGTGTCTTGAAGCTTTGTTGTTCTCCTTCGGCAAGATGTTTTCGGCGACACGTGTTTCGCCTCTCCACGAGGCATCCTCAGGACGTGTTGACTCCTCGAACGTCGGTCCGAAAGTGAGCTCCGCGAGCAACGACCGCTCCTTATATAACGTAATATGATGTCATTCGATGTGTCATTGCCTGACCGTTACTATTCAAACTCACTAACGTAACCGTCGTTGCGTCATCGCTCGCGTGTTTACCAAATTAGGTGGTGTTTGTTCCATTACCAATGAAAGTTCGTAGCAATGGTCATGATACCAAGTTTGTTTGGTCGTTCAGCAACGTAAAAGGTTGACCCTGGTATTTCAGTATTTCCAGCTGCTCCCACACGCACAAACGGAATCCTTTATCGCATATTTGCTTAATCTGATACGTGTGGTTATTTTGCAAAGTATGACAGGTGTCTAATAAATGCTTCGCAAAGTGTGAACTTTCTAGGTGCTCGTTCCTATGGGCTGCCATATGTTCTTTGTATCTGGTCTCGAAATTTCTTCCTGTCTGACCTACATACACAGCATTGCACTCGTCACACACCAATTTGTATACCCCAGACTTCCTGGCATCTTCCAACCGGTCTTTACCATTACACAGGTGACGTAAATTATCCGTTGTTTTATAAGCTGTATTGACTTCCGCTTTCCGCAATATTTAGCGACCCGTTCTGACACTGGCCCCATGTAAGTAAGGCTACCCACATATCTGTTCGGCCTGTCCGGTGGTATCGCATATAACATATTGCGAACCTGTTGCCTTGTCTTACTTCTTACCAACCCGTCCACCATGTGTTTTCCGTATCCGTTGACAGTTGCGATTTGATATATAGTGCTCAACTCTTCTTGATAACCTTCTCTTGTCAATGGCACCGTTAATAGTCTATGAACATATTTTTGTGATATCTTGAACCGTTTTCGCAGCGCACGCAACGGAAGCCCTCAAAGATGAATAATTTTCCCCGTTTTTTCCACATTTTCCATTATTTCTTCGCTCCTATTAGTTGCAGCGTGATGTTATATAGTATAAACCTAAGGCCTTCCTCGATAAATGGTCTATTAAACACAAAAATATTTTTTAATTAGCACCAGTAATTCCTGAGATTAGCGCGTTCAAACAAAAAAACAAACTCTTCAGCTTTATAATATTAGTAAAGATAAAAACGGTTCTAGTGAGTTAACCTTAAAAGATAGACATATGGTATATTGTTGAAGACATTTTGTTAGATTATTTTAAGAGAAATAATTCTTTTATATATATTTTTGTGATATCTTGAACCGTTTTCCCAGCGCATGCAACGGAAGCCCTCAAAGATGAATAATTTTCCTAAATTTTTTCCACATTTACCATTATTTCTCCGCTCCTATTAGTTGCAGCGTGATGTTATATAGCCTTTAGCCTTCCTCGATAAATGGTCTATTAAACACAAAAATAATTTTTCAATTCGCCCCAGTAGTTCCTGAGATTAGCGCGTTCAAACAAACAAACAAACTCTTCAGCTTTATAATATTAGTATAGATTACAACATAATGATTATTTAAAAAAAAACCGTCTTCAAGTCTACTGTCACTTTACTGAACAAATCTAAACCTATCATAGAAAACTACGACTACCTATCATAGAAATTTTAACTCGTATATTAAAATCGAGCTAGTTATTTAAAGGATATAATGTATACAGCAGCACCCCCTGGTGAGTAGTCATCGTAACACATTGCTAGAAACATACACTAATCAAACCTCAACACACCACAGAAAACTGCATCTAAATCCTAGTAGCTAATGGTAAGCTAATAATGATAGCTTACCATCCGGTGAATTGTATACTAAGTCAAGTTAAAAATTAAAAGATCACAAACCTGTATAGGAAAAAAAATCTTACCCAACAGCTTGCACAGTGAATGCGCCGCATCAAGTTGCACGGCGACACACTTGACGTACAACAGTCGCACGAGTCCACACACCAGCTCCGGCCGACTCACTCCCATACACTCCGCTATGTCGCGCTCTAGGGACTTGCAGATTGCTTGCCCTGGAATACAAAATGAAATAGCTCACTGCAATAAAAATACTAAGTTTTTAAAAGTGTAATATACATCCAAGTAAATTATATAAAATATACTTTATCTGTTCTTCACCCTTCAACGGCTGAATTAATTTTAACTAAATTGATTCATCCGAAATAAAACTAGCCTGGATATCTCGGTAGTTAGATATAAAATACAGACAGTACTTAAATACCAATCTGTCATGCCATTGTATTACATCATGCTCTAATTCCAACTATGAAAGGATGGAATTAGGAATAGGTCTTTTAAATCACTTTGTTATACTAGATTACGTGATCACTTTTTAATATTGTAATACGCGAATGACTTAGGTAATGATTCTTTTGGTTCTCTCAGTCTTGGACCACCGAGATACAGGCCCAGGCCTAGTTCGGGGTTCACAAGAAACTCACAATAACATTAATTAAGTAATTAACATAAATATCTTAGCCTTTCTCTATTGTAATACGTAATATTTAGTAATAAGTTAATATTTTTGTGATTTTACCAGTGTTTTTTGGCAAATAAAATATCTTTATCTTTATGTTTATCGTCCTCTCTTGACTAAAGGTGATAGATACCATGCAATCGAAGGAATCGAACAATCCAATTAATTTAGTTGTAATAACCGGCTAACACTTACGTCAATAATTACGTCGAAAAATTAGCTCGACAAGTTTCGGAAAACTGAGGTTTCCATCATCAGGAGGACGAGTCAGCACGCGCGTCCCGGTTGGCCGCCTCGTCCAGACATAATTTAATTTAGACTAAATTTAATCATGCCTTACGGGAACTATAATACAGTAATCCAATAAATAATCTCATTTTGAATCACTGCGGACGTCATCGAGTCACCAACATCATCTACACTTGACTCACCAAGTTGCGTTTCGTGCGCTGCATAAACATGCAGCAGAGGTAGTACAGGCAGCACGCTGGCCAGCAGCCGCCACCAGCACGCGTCGCTCAGCACGAGGCGGCCGCGGAGGAGGTACAGCATCACTTCGGATGCACTCTCTTCTACCTGGAGCGTTGTATGGGAAATTGGTAGCAATAGCAAGTGGAATAAGGGTTAAATTGGCATGGAAAATGTTATTAAATAATTATTTAAAATCAGTGAGATGTAAGATCGCATCTGCCAACGCAAAAGTAGATGTACAATGATGATGATGAATTATCATTCAAGATTTCTTAAGCTTAGACCAATTGAAATTTCTGAAAAAGCACTAAACATATTCTTATCATTCATTTATTTACCGTATGGCAATTTTTTAATCTCTACTTCATAGCCTTATTATATTACTTAATATTCGTATCACTAAAGTACTAAGCACATTATACAATGCGACTCAGCGCGCGTGAGAATCGAAAATACGACTTTATGATTGGCAAAAGTTTACGCAAACCCAAACCTGTACCGTTTTTGTCTAATATACAAAAAGTTATATAATTACCTCTCTGATTTTTGAAGACAATCCATGACAACAGATCTCAGTCAGCAAACTGACATCACACAGCAAAGTCAGGCATTTCTCATTCTCCTTCTGCTGAGTTTCATCCCCTATCAATATCAACTTCACCATATCTGCTAGAAGGCTGTAAAACGTCACAGAGATCCACTGAACATTATTGGCCATTAGACTTAAAGCTATACTCCTAATAAGAGACCAGTCACTCTCATTTATATCGAAGTTTTTCGTCTTCAATAGAATGAACTCAGATATATCGTTCAGAAATTCTTCACTTTGAAATATCTCGAGGACAGGTAAAGCGTTCTTAATGCAAGTGTATACTTGTTTAGTGTTACGAATTGAGTTTAGGTATTTCATCAGTTTAACTGCTTCTTCCATGCTTGTGCACAGCTTTTTCAACTGTCTGTACTTGGCTTTGTATTCTTGGTCTATTGGCGTTTTGGTATTCTGGAAGAATGAGAAAGAAATCGGTATGAGTACACAATTATTGCTTTTCGAATACTTGAAATAAAAATATGACTAAATTTCAGCTCTAAACATTTGTTTTTTCGCCATAAATAAAAAAAACATCATAGAACCAAGCTTATATATGTACGTAAGTCACCCCATTACATTATACCTGTAGAAATTACTTTGAAATCCCATAGAGCATACCAACATTGGGATTTTGATATGGTGATAGGATAGCACAGTCCCAACAGGGTCATATCCTACTTTTTACACCAATTCAACGCGACTACTAGTACTTACCAATGTTAATCAAAGGTCGACGCGGTCAGATCTCGGATGGGTGACCGAAAAGTTGCATTCCATTTTGGGTGCTTCCATGGATCGGATGACACGTTAAATTGTAGGTCCCGGCTGTTTGTCTATTTCGGCAGTCGTTAAGCCATGTCAGAGGCCCTTAGGGCAGCTTGATTAACTCTCGACATCAGAATTGGCTTCTCTTATTCGATAAGAAGAAGAAGACTGGTACTTATAGCTAATCCAAATATAACTCACATGTAAAACATTGGCAATCCTATCAGCCAGCTGTGGGTAAAACAGGTCCAGGGCGGGGTCGATCTGCGCAGTCTGCAGAGCCACCACCATGGACGAGGGCGGGAGGGCGGAGTGTCTCGCCCAGCGCAGGAGTCGCTCGGAGCAAGACGCCAGTCGGAACCACGCCGCGCGGTGCTGACAGCGCTCCGGGGCTTCGTAGAATGAAGACCTGTTGGAAAAAAACATAAATCATAAACTTTTTTTTACATTGATTGAACATGACATGTCATCGATTTTATGTATTTCCAATCTTTTTTTTTTCGAATATTTTCTGTTCAGACTTTTGACGCTCTTTATTTACCTATACAAAATGGGCGAAAATAATTACGACCCTGCCGGTCGTAAATATTTTCGATTCGAATCTGCAACTTCTAGGAAATTTTAGGATACCAGCACTAAAGAGAATAAAATAGAAATTAATTGTTGTTTTTTTTTTTATAGATACGATTCGATAAACAACTGATGTCGCTCACAGAAAATTTCATTAAGTTTATATTTTTTTTATAATTTACTTTTCACCTATATTTCATCAATAAATCTCCCAGCAAACGCATGACCATACAAGTCTTGTGTGAGATGTCTCGATGAGTCTTGAAGTTGTGATCTGCCACCCAGAAGTTCTCAGTCACACAATCTAGAAGTAGGTCTATAAGAGAATCTACCAGAGACAGACTTAGGTTTAGTTCTTTCTGAAAGAAAAAAAAACAGACATTAAGACCATTAAGTGCAAGAGTACATATTACGCAGATTTAAATACAAATACGTTAATTGTGTTGACAAAGCTTACAACTGCATAGACACGGTAATTTTCTTCATCTTGGCTGAATTTTCCATAAAAAATTCAAAGCTTAGCAACTGTTCGCCAGAAAATGTCCTTGACTTATGTTGAGGGAAACGATGGTGGTACAAAAAATAAAAAAAAAATCAAAACTAAAAATGATCTTAAGCTTACCAAATCCACAATTTCCGAGTTATCACCAGCATCCAAGGAAAGAACACTTCTAGCTAATATTGCATTTAAGGTATCTGGCGCATATATAGATGCTGGTAACTGTCTTAGTATGACTAATTCTTATAAGAAGATAGAACATTTTGGTGTAGTGAAAACAAAATTCTTACCAAATCCACGATTTCCGAGTTATCACCAGCATCCACGGTCACCACACTTCTAGCCAATATTGTTAGTACTGCATGAATGGTATCTAGTGCATACATAGGCGCTGGTAACTGTCTTAGTGCTGCAAGACCATCTTCCTTAGGAGTTTGTGTGTTCTGATGCAAACCTTCAGCTATTTGCTCGAGCTCTGTGCAGATACCTTCTTCTATTTCTTTGTAGTCATCTATTACCTGTAATGAATTGGTATATAATGTAATAAATTAATATAATAATAAATAAATAAGTACCCCATACCTTTACCATAATGAAACAAAAATTAAATGTGTAAGAGATTATTTTATAATTTTTAGCCAATTTGAAGAATATCATTTGTTTTGTTTTGAATTTTTTTCAGCTGATTTATTACAATGGATGCAAACTCTGGATTTCCGTAAAGTAACGCCTGATCCAACATCTAATAATGGGTTACTTACCAACTCCTAAATTATGCAAAACTCTTTGAAGCCATGAGTTATTATAGTAATACTAAGAACAGTATGTACCAAAGTTTGCCAAAGTAAATACATACGTATTTACTTTAGCAAATTTGCATTATAAATGGAATAGAAGCCGCGACTAAATTTCGCGAATTTATAATTGTAAAAAAAATATACCAAACGCTTACCTACCTTATGTGACTCATGCACGAGTTCCAAACACGAGAGTTGTAACAGCCGGTTTCTGAGTGCCTGAGTGATACATAGCAGCACATGCAGCGCTTCACTGGCGCGGCTGCCTTTACTGCAGTCTGAGATGGATAGCAAATTCTGAAAGAATTACAGATATATAGAAAAATGTGTGATGTGTTTTACTGTCATACGTCAGTATACTGCGGCATCATTTTTACTTAATTAATGTACTATTAGTGCAAAGAAACATGGTTACAAGTGTGGGGGTGGTGGTGTCTCTGATTTCCTTGCAACACAGGACCTCAGGTACCTAGCGCAGGAGTCAGTCATTCCACCGCGTACCAAATACTTTTTAATGTATTTGCATCCTACATCACATAAAATAGGTATGTTTTACATATGTATTTTTTGACCAATAAAATATTTGTATTGTACCCGTTCGTGATTACCACAGTTGAACAACTGCTGCATTCGCGTTCAGTACTTAGATAGGTGACCATAGCATAACAGTGGTATTTTAATCTGGGTGCTTATTTGATATATGATGAATAACACATTAAAATAAAGGTTGGTGAACATCCGTCGAGATATTGAAGTAAAAAATACAGTTTGATCCCATCGGGTGGCTCGAAAACACTTGACACCAGATTTCGCTACACTCATTCAAACCTACATTGATTACTTAGTTGAATCTAATTTAATAGCTAGTTTAAAATAAAGTGATTGCTTTTTAAAAAATTAAGTAAATTAAATAAGTACACGCGCTAAAATCCATCCATCCATCCACCACTCCATTTCCTACTTTATTACATACCTTAATAATCCCAGGCCTGTTCAAGAATATTTCAGCAGGAAAGTCTCTCAGGAACACATCTCTGATGAATCTGCAGCATCTCCTAGTAGACTTCAGCAGCCTGAGGGCATCTTCTATCAGCTTCATGGTCTTTGAATCTGAGGGACATAGATCTACCCATGGGAATAAGAGGACTCTGATGCCATCGTCTTTGTATCTGAAATTTAAAAGATAGAGAATCTTTTTTGGTACTGTGAAGAGTCTTACTTTGTAGCATATGCTAAGTACACAAACAGTTATCAAGCAAGTCAGGCCATATCCAGAAATAGGTACACATAGCAGGAAGCTGTCCTCTTTAATCAACTTCAAACCATATGCTAAGCTTTATTTAGCTTTTAAGCTTATGCTATGTTTTCTTATTGATTAAATGAGCACTAAGAAAAGTAACTATGTATCTGAATTAAACTTACAACAATCAATAGGTTTTCACTTTAGGTAAAATTAATTAAGTCTGTGAAACTATAAAGTTATATTCATGACTTAATTTTAGAATTTGTTAAAATAATAATAATGAACAAGAAGACTAATATTAATATCAATTAACTGCAAGAAAGCTATATATAATATAAATTTTAAATACACATTAGATTTGTTACAAAAATAAATACCACTTACTTGGACTGCTGAACTTGTTCCACATCATTGTTGGAAATGGATGATTCCTTTGATGTTTGTATGTTTTGGTTTAAATTATAATATCCACTGCTGGTGCAGCTCTCACTTTCAGAACTGAAAAATAAATCTCAATATAAATTAAGTACCTATTGATTTTAAACCTCTTTTTTTTAACACAGAATAGATTCATGTTTGACTACAGCCTGCCTGATGTTAAGCACCACTGGAGTCTAAGATGTTGCATGTTTGCCTAGGAGAAACCTATTTACTCTGGATTTTAAGATCCCTCGTTTATAATTAGTAAAATACTAAATTTACTATTTACTAAATTTTGCATGTATTTGTTATATGCAAAATTTAGTACTTGTGCCATGTTTAAATTTAATCATAATAGACACATAAAGAAGGAAATTTCATACATAAAAATATGTCATATTCAGTTAATCAACATGTATTATAGTAAGTTTTTAAGAATTACATATGATATATAAATAAGAATGATAAATTAATAATATTACAAACCAACCTTGTTAAATCAGGTATGTTTAACCGAGGAATGTTGACATTTTCCTTAGATTCCAATGTATTCAGGAACCTCAGAGTTTCCACTAGATCATTTAAAACTTCCATAGCATCTGGTGCAATTTTACTTTTTATTGATGACAAACTGGACAATATCTGCCTTGTTCCCATTTCTTTAGCTATGTATGCACCAGATTGAGTCTAAAAATAGAAAACATATTTTACTTTATTGCCAGTAACTTGTAAGTTAAAGCACTTTTGTTTATGTTAAAGGAAAAAACAAGCTAGCAAGCAAATAAGTTTATGTCATGGCATATAGATAGCTATTAATACCGGACACATTTAAGTGTACGGGGTATACACTGCAAGTGGAGAAATTTATGACTTTATATACCTACCTTAATAGTAGCCAAGAGAAGTTCCATAGCTTCCCTCTGTAGAGTTGGCTGTTCACCCTGGAACCACGCCAGCAAAGACTCCAGCAGCTGTCTGCTCCCTGACAGCTCATCTTCCAGCTCCCACCCCAGACGCAACTTGGCTATTAGAAGCTTCAGTGAGCGCTCTCTAATCTCTCTCAAAGGATGGTCTGAAACATTATCGAGATTTTCCTTGAAATAACAAGAATTTTGGATAAGACTTTGTGTGGTATTTGTAGAATGGCGTATCAGCATACTTAATTTAGCAATGTAAGCAGAAATTATCTCCGATAACGCCATGGTTTCTGGGTATAATTGTTTCAGTTTAACCGGCACATCGCATCTTGTTTACATTTTTCAAAAAAATTAACAACAAAAAATCCAACAGAGTGAATGATGTGACATTGACATCCAACCAATATTTTTTTATGTGATGTGTCTCAAGTCTCAACATGCATCCTGCGTTTTTATCATGTTCTTTGATTTGATGGTAATTTTTCTTTAATTTTTCTAGTAAATTAAGGCACAACAATTTTAGAATGTGCAAGGCTTGCACCTTTTATCCATAAATCAGATATATTAACAATTTATATGCATAAGTAGCTAAGCTACAAAAAAAAACAAAAATCTTAAATTTTTAATATGTCATTGTCACTGTCAAACACGAAAATTTCTAAAAATCGACATTGAAATGCGGCTTCGGCTATAATTTTGTTATTTTATCCAATATTAATTATAAAATACTGATT
This sequence comes from Macaria liturata, assembly GCA_964023185.1. Lineage (NCBI taxonomy): Eukaryota > Metazoa > Arthropoda > Insecta > Lepidoptera > Geometridae > Macaria > Macaria liturata. The sequence goes on along the minus strand of OZ026812.1, from coordinate 5,378,467 downwards.
ATTAGCGCTTTTTAGAGGTAAGATCATTCTTGTAATTATCGGAAAATGTACTGTCTAGAGGACATGTTCAGAATTAAATAAATTTTTGCTAACGCCGGTCTGTGCGCTTCATTCCAGAATCCAGATGGCTGATGTAAAAGCTTTATTGAAAGAGGCTAGAAAGCTGATAGACGATAAAAATTACAAGGAGGCTCAAGAATGTTGCAAGGACATCTTAAGAAAAGACAAGCAAAATTACTTTGCGCTTGTTCTACTCGGTAAATCTTTTCAAGATTCAGAGCAAGCACCTCTGGCATACCAGAAAGCGATTGCTACTAAAAAAGATAATCCTCTTGCTTGGCAAGGGCTCGCACATTACTATGAATCTAAGGAAGATAGTGCATCCAAAATTAAACTTATTAGTGTATATAATGAAATGTTGTATCTGTCCATGGAGGAAGAAAAAATATTAGAAATCATCTCAAAACTGGGCCAGTTAGGTAGTACATTAAAGAACAGTCAGGCCCTTGGGGCTCTCATACATTTCATGGACAAAAGTGAAAACAATAAAACATGCAAATCAGCAGAAACACAGTTCCTACAACTATTGAAAGCAGAAGTTCCATGCAGTGAAGATGATTTACCTTTAGTTATAAAGTTGCTTGATAAAATCTATGCTGATGATCCCCATGAGTCCATAGAATTAATCCAGTGTAAAGTTCTCCTCCAGAGAAGTGACATGAAATCAGCAATGGAAGATTTAATTAAACTGCCATTTTTTGCAACAAATGTTTGTGTAAGAGAATTCATTTGTAAATATTTGTGTATGAAATATGTACAGAACATGTCATTTAATGGCTTAGAAATAGAAACACACATTGATAGTCTAGCAACTAATGTTGAATCAAAGTACCCAAGCTTACTTAAATGTATGATAGCTTTTAATAAAGGGTTGTACTTGGAGGCTTATAAACAATGTGTGCCTCTTGTTAATTACCAGGAAGCTGATGTTACTGAAGCTACATTCATCATTAAATGTACTATGATGCTAAACAAATGGCCAGTTACCCAAAAATTGGCAACAAATTTTATAACAAAAGCTAAAACTGAAGAGTTTGCAGCACAACTGCGTAAATTCTTGTTTACCTCACTAGCTAAACAACAGAAATGGAAACCAGCAATAGCAAATGCTAAGCTATTGCCTCTTGACTCTTTCAGCATTGAAGAGAAGGCAAGTCTAGCTGAATGTTACATTGAGTTGAATGAACCAGCTGACAATATGATTGAACAATTGAAAAATACTGACTTTTATGTACAATTGCAAGCTTTGCTGTATCTTAAACAAGGAAATTATGATAAGGCTGTCAATTTAATCTTAGAATCACCTGAAAATCCACTTCTGACCTTTTATTTAGGGAAAGCTTATTGGGAACTGAAAGAATATGATAAGAGTCTTCTAAACCTTTTAAAAGCAGCTAAGCTCAATCCAGATCATGCTGAGACTTTCTTGTACCTTGGTCATTTTTATTATCAACAAAAACAAGACTTTGGAAAAGCTAAAAAATGCTATGAAAAAGCTTATAATCTGAACAGCAATGACATAAATTTTGCTAAGAGTTTGAGTGATACTTACAACAAGCTGCAGCAGAAGGATGCTGAATTTGAGTTGCTTGTTTCATTGACAAAAAATCTCACTAACATTGAATCATGGATCTATTTCAGACTGGGACTTAGGTACCTGACTAGAAGAGATTGGGAGAATGCTATAATTAATTTTAGAAATGTCATTAAAAGCAACAAAAATGATACAACTGCATTTGAATGCTTAGCTGATGCTTACTACTCCAGGGGATCATATACATCAGCTCTCCGAGCTTACAACAAAGTAATGTCCATGGATCCAAGTAAATCCTCTCACTGCCTGACAAAGATTGGCCACATCCATTCTTTATTGACACAATACAATGAGGCTATAGCAACATTTGAACAGGTTTTCAAAATTGATCCAAAATCTTCATTAGCTCTGAAAGGAATTGCTGAAACATGGATTAGAATTGCCAAAAAGAAAATTTCAGCTAAACTACATGGGGCAGCTCAAGATAGTGCTCAGAATGCTGTCAACTACATAATTCGGGCTATAAAAACACAGAACAATTTCTTATGCTTCTGGAAACTGTTAGCAGACACATTATTGCTTATTACCAAGTTACCAAATCAATATGCCTATGTATTTATGCCTGATCTATCAAACACATCTGCTTTAGAACCTGTTAGAAAAGAAAAGCTGGAAATATACCCACAAGCAATTGCATGTTACTCTCACATAGCAAAACAGAGGCAAGAAGTGTCCTCTTATGACTTGGCTTATGCATATTTTTGCTATTATCAAGAAAGCAAGAAAGTGATCAATGCTCACATATCTTACAATCTAATTACTGTTTGCATCAAAACAAAACCTAACTGTTGGAAAAACTGGAATCTGCTTGGAAAGATTTGTCTGCATATTAAAAAGTATGAACTTTCTCAACACTGTTTTATAAAGTCTTTGGAAGTTTCTCGAAAAGGATCAGTGGCCAAGATATGGTGCAATCTGGGCACTTTGTACTTAAAACTGAAGCTGTACAAGTTGTCTAATTACTGTTTCTGGCGAGGACAGTCTACAATGCCTTCATACCCTCAGAGTTGGATTGGCCAGGCATTGATTGCTGAAGCTATCCGTGAAGAAGAAGCAATGGACTTATTCAGACATGCATCTCGGCTTGGCTATCATCCAGAAAGTGCTTTGGGCTATGCTGATTGGGTCTGTCGCACATTGAAAGACAATAAGTACTCAGAAAATGCTGAACTGAAGTATGACATAGAAGGGCTCTATGCCATACCATATGCAACGGATTTGGTAGAATGGTTCTGCAATTTTGAACCTGATAATGCCTGTGCATCAAACATCCTTGGCATATTGCAGGAGCACAGTGGACAGTTCATGCCAGCAATGAAGTCTTATGAAAATGCATTTAAATGTGGTGATGACAATCAGAAGAACATAGTTCTACTGAATATTGGGAGGCTTCTAATAAGGCTTCAGAAGTATGAAGAATCAATTAAAATATACAAAGCAATCACTGAAGCTAGCTTGAATTCAACTATTGGCCTGGCACTGGCGTTATTCAAGAATGGCAATTATGAAGAGTCATACACTGTGTATGATACAGCTCTACACTGGTTGTGTGGAGATGATAATGAAAAAGCAGATGTACTTGTTGCTATGGCTGGGATAGTTTACATGTACAAAGGCATGGATGATGCTAAGACAATACTATTCCACAGCATTCAAACCTCTCAAGGGAAACCCACACCCTACAGCTTGTATTCAATTTGTGCCTTAGGCTTATTACACTCTGAACAAAGCATGTCAAAGTTGGCTGCAAATGAGTTACAGAAGTTCAATAATGACAGACAGTATGGATATGACATTGGTTTCTTGAAATCATACTACTATGTGTTAGATGGCAAGGTTGAGGAAGCTATAAAGGTGCTGACAGATTCTATCCATGACCATCCAAGCAATGCCCAGTTGTGGTTCTGTCTGACTCAGTACTGTCTCAGGGTACCCGAGTCCAGATCTAAGGCTGCAAGTAGCTGTGCTCAAAAAGCTTTAACTGCTGCAAAGTATGGAGACAGTGTTTTAAGCTTGCCTAACATTATCTCAACTGCTAGTGTGGCAGAGCATCTTGCAGGAGACCACAAAAGAGGATTGACTCTAGCCAAAGAAGGTCTTCACATGTATCCAAACCAAGCCGAGATTTGGGCTGCTCTACTGTTTTCTCTCTTATCTGATGGGGCCTGGATGGACAAAAGGAGCTGGATTTTAACAGCTGCTGGGCATATGAGAAGGCACCTTGAAATATCTCGACCACTTACTAGGTGGGCCAGTCTTCTAGAGAAAAAGTTAGCCCGGTGAAGTGTTATGAACAAGATAGTTTTAACTAACTTTTTATATTATGACAAATATGTAATTTCATGAAAAGAAGTAATTGCTTATGATTTTGAGTAATATGAAATATCAATGGAATTGTATAAACTTTTATTTACATTGTAAGCTTACATATTATTAATAAACATTTGTAACAATTATACTTTTGTTTCATTGATGGAACTGTCAGGTATTCTCCTGAACACTGCTAGAAACTTATCACCATTGTTTCGGGTGACCTTTTGCCCTTCTTCTGTACTTTCAAAGAGTTTTTCCACAATAGGGTCAGATTTCTGAAATAAAAGCAGAAATTTTAACTTTTTTATTGAATACTAGAGGATGTCTACTACTTTTTTGGGTTGTTTCAATACAAAGATAGCCTAGGCCACTCTTAGGATTCTCTAAACCTCAAAACAAAAAATCATAATGTTCTGTAACTTCACTTTCCCTTTTTCAAGTTCTCAAATGGTCTGATAGTATACATTCTAGCAAGTAGTTTACATGTATTTTTCTTACCAGTTCATCCTCTGGGATTCTTTGAAACAAGGGGTGTTCTTCTAGATGTGTCACCATCCATTCATTCAAGTCTTTCACATCTGTTATAGTGTACACAATCGCCTGTAATAAGTAAAAATTTTATTAAATTAATTATTATGCATTAATTGTATTAACTAGATAAGAGGTAGGTAGGATAAGAGGTATTATCTTTTCATAATATTAATTTAAATTATAGGTTCACAATTTAGGTTGTAGCTCATTTAAATGTTTTAAACTATTCATATTACTATAATGAGTACTAATTTCAAACAGCAAATCCTCCCAAATTAATGCTACCAATAATTTAATATATATTTATTTTAATACATACTTTCACAAAAATAAAATTATACACAGAATAATATGAATAGTATTATTCAATACATATCTAAGTTTTTTTTATTTGTATTGATTTTATATTAAAACTTACATTTTCAGCAAGCACATATGCATACTCTGACAATAGCCATTTGTTGATGATCCTCCACTTGTGCTTAGCCTTCTTGAAATGTGGGTCTGGATATAGGAAAAACATTTTTGTAAGCTGAAAACAAAATATACACTTTGAACAAAGCTATTTTGGGGCCTAGATGGCGCTGTGAGATATGTCCTGAAATATTTATTTTATTATAATATGGTTGGTTATGGCAACTGTGTATTCAGTATTTATTAATTCAGCAAAACACAAATTTTACAGTTAAGACATATACCCAATAAATAGGGTGTAGCTTAAAATGTTATGCCAGTAAACATGTAAAAATATTATTTAAAAAAAACTTTTATTAACATCAACAAAATTTCATTTCTTATAGATAATGTTGCATAAATGAGAAGTAATAATACATAAAAACAGGGGAAGAAAAACTAAAAACACTACTTCTAAAACTACAACAAAAGAGGGGCACTTCAAAAATCTGGGCAGTGTAACCAGCATACCGGCTGCATTATTTAATGTGAAGAAAAATGTGTTTCCTCCACTTAAAAGAGCTTTAAACAGGTACAATCACGTTTTAATTATATTACCTGTCCTTTATGGAAGAAGTTGGGCAAATACTTCATGGCGTTGGTTCTCAACACAGCCACATTCTGGTACTGGTCAGGGTGCTGTATGCGGAGAGCTTTGATTCTGTCATTCACATAATCTGACACCTTCACACGGATCTCCAAGCCCAGCATCACACTCTCAGGGAACATCGGAGACAAGGTCACTGAAATAAATTAAAAATAATAATTAACTACAACAGTCAAAAGAGTTTGGTATACATTATTTCAAAAGACAGTAACTATCACTTATCAAGTTCTATAGGTACAGATTTTTATAAATCAAGGCATGTACTACAACTAAATAATTGCAAGAAATTTAGTTTGATTGGAAACAGCTTGTACAAAAGAATTCAAAGTGGAATCTAATGTCATTTATTTTTATAACAGTTAAGTATTAAATTTGCTACCAATATTGAGAACACAATATTCATAACATCACATTAATTCCAAATCAGGCAACTATTTGTTGAAAGGACTTAAAAGTTAGTTTGAAACTTACCCAAAAGTCCACCATACCCACAGCCAACATCTAAAAACTCTACTTTTTTCGCCTTATCTTTGTAAGCTGGATACAAGTCTGACCAATCATATTCATCTGGGTGGGCAGGGCTGCAACATCAAACCAATTTCTAACACTACTAGTACAAATAAAGAGTTTTTTTTATATAAGTCAAATAGGTATGCTAGTATAACATTTTCAAAAGCGCATTCCTAATGGAAGGCTAGGTTTGTACTAATTTACTTATGAACAGCATAATGCACGACTGTGCTGATGGTAGAAAGTTAGGAGTTAATTGCTGTGGTGTACTTAAAAGACTCTTAGAGTCAATTCTAAGTAAATATCCGGTACTTTTTTCTTCGAGGACTCGTAATAGATGAAATACTTACTATTCAAAACAATGATCGGCGATAGGGTTAGAATGCGCACGTTGTCTATAATATTTCTTTTGGGGTAGAGCCATAATTCTGGGATATAATTGTATTGGTGCAGTTAACAAAATGAATGAGGAAATATTTATCAAAAAAATGCTATAAATTTATATAATTTCAATGCAACGCGGAATGCCATACATCTCTGTTTACTTTACATTACAACTCTAATTGACATTGACACCAACGAAGAAAGTGATATTAATGTAGACTGACAACATGACAAGACCAATCTATAATTTTCAAAAATAGGGTCCAAGTACCACTAGTTGACCACTTAAGCGATTTTACGCCTCGTTTTTTAGATTATTCTGTAGTTTTTATGTACAGCGAATTCAACTTTTGCTAGGTGACTTTCCAATTCATGTCCTAGCCTAAACTATAAATATTTATTTTTAGAAGACTATATGTTATGAATAATTTTGACTGAAAGTAAAAAAAATCATAATGTACCATGACTTGACCACTGGGTCCTATTTGATGACCAGGCAAAGTACCAATAGTTAACCACGGATATTTTATTTCTAAAAGTCACGAAAACAAACTATTTATCTTAATAACCATTTATTAAACATAGTTTAATCATAATCTTACCAGAATTTGAAAAGTATCAGGTGTTTTAGCAAATAAGTATTTAGTAAAACTCTTGATACTTTTCAAATTCTCGAACATAATAAATGCCTCGCTTAGCATCAATTAATTCCGGTTCTTCAATTTTTTCTTTAATGTCACTGACATTATATAGCGTGACATCTTCTTTTTCGGGCCATTTCCAATTTTTTAAGGATTGCTTCATAGATTTTATTAAGGCACCTTAAGGCACATACTCAACGACTCAATTTTGCCCACATAAAAAGCACCTTCGTACACAAAAATTACATAATATCCGACCTCTAATTCTAGTTCACGTTTTGATTCAGTTTCTTTTTCAGTACTACTTTCATCATTTTCTTGAATTTCTGTCTCTGGATCACTTGACGAATCACTAGAAATTACCATTCTCTTACTCTCACTCTTAGGCGGATTTTTCTTACCCTTTTTCTCTTCACGCTTTCTTTTGTTGCTTTCAATTTTTGCTTCTTTCTCTGTCTTTTCCTTTTCTTTTGATATCCAATACTCTTGCCATTTTTTGGAAGTGGTAGCAAATGGTAGTCTTTCTGTCTTCCTTTTTTTTAATGGTGAGTCTGAGGGCCATATTATGTGGTTTCCAAATGCAGAACTAACTTGTTTTTGTTTTTGAGTCACAATTTGAATAAGTTTTTGGGGAGGGGTAGAGGTAATGCTTGCATCGGCGTCCAGAGTCTTACTGGAGCCATCTATAAAACTTGCTTTGGGGCTAGGAAGCATTGGAGCGATGGACACTGCATCCCTTAATTCCGTATCTGAGATAGGAGTGTGGCATCTCGTTGGAGTCTTAGATTCTTCCGGAAAATCTGGAGTTTTACTACAAAGCATCGGGGATGTTGAAGCGCAAGATCCATATTTTCTTGGAGTTAGTTCATATAGCTTTGAAACGTTTCGTGGTGATACAACCGGCGTTATCACTTTGCGTGGTTGTGGACTTTTAGGTGGGCACGAAATATTTGATGCAATTTTTTCTGATAAAATTGAAGGTGATGAAGAACGTGGTGAAGAATAACATGCGATTTCGTTGGTCGGTGCATCAGTCATTTCTTTTGGAGATTGCTCCCGTTCTTTGTTTTCATTTTTTTAATTTGTTTATTAATGTACTGTGTGGCACTCCATAGTGCCGCGCTGCTTCCCTAATTTTAAAGCGATTTTCTCTTACTGCTGCTATTGCAGATTGCATTGCTTCATCTGGATATCGCAGAATTTTCTTATCATCTTCATTCTTCTTCTTTCCTGAAATATTGTAACGAAACTTCCTACAGTTTTAGTTCAAATAGCAGACGTACATCGAATTAAAAGTGGTCAACTTAAGGTTAAGTCTTCACTGAACTTTGCCTAAAGCTGACCACTCAGGCAGAACCCAAATTTGCACCCTGGTCAGCCATTGGATATTCTAAAAATAACTACTGAAGAGTTCAAGCAATTACATTACTAGCCATTGTCTAGTAAACCAAAACGTTAATAACATTAAAGTATATAGATTAATTATGTTCTAAAGCTTAACCACTGTGGTCAACTTAAGGCAATGTTATCTAAATGTGTTCCAAAGGATAACCAGTATTGTAAAAAACACCTTAACCATAAAACTTTATAAATACAGTCTGTAATTGCTTATATTATGATTAAACAACAGCAGTAACACACCAAATATACAAATATGTAATAATAATAAAAGATGCAATAGGATTTACTCAATGATATGAAATTTTACGGCTTAACAAAACACACAGGTACTTACGAGGCGCCATCTTCGACGTAAAAGAATTAACACTTAGTGGACCAATAGGAAAGTGTTTCACTCAATACTTCACGGCTATAATCTTGCCATAAAAGAAAAACAAAAAAATATTATCCTGTGTTGTCAGTATACCTTAATATTTTAAAAATAGTACGTTTTGGTCAACTATTGGTTCCTGGTCAACTAGTGGTACATGGACCCTAGTCAAGATAAAGTACAACCAACACTCAGATAAATAATTCGAAATTGGTTATTTGTTTAGGTACGTTTTGGTTTCTCAAGTTACCTATGCTCTTAACTATGCTATGCCTTGCCTAAAAGAAGGAATCATTTTAATATCAAATTACAAAGAACCTTTTTTTATTCTTAACCCGTTTTGTGTGAAAATATATTTTTGGTAAAGTTTATGAGTCTTACAATACGATATAACAATAGTTTGTATGGAAATTACGCAAGCCAAACGCTCAGACAATATACCAGTCAGTACCATGGCATGTTGCACTTTTTTTTTTTATTGGCCTCAAGCACAACTACACAAAGTGCCAATTCTCAAGCTTAACCCCTTACTGCATGTGATGCCACATCTGGCATTGTCATTAAAATGCCTACAGTTTAAATTTGGCACATAACTTTTAAGTGTGGCAGCTCTAAATTGAAAGAACCGGTAACTGACTTCATATTCAATAAGTCACAGACGGCCGCACTCAGAGTCGTTTAATGATTACTTAAACTAACACTAAGTAAAGATTTAAAAAAGTTGACACTCAGAGTCAGCTAACGGTTCATTAATGGGCCTGATGAACCCTTAACTTTAATTGACGTGGCACCCCTTACTTAACTACTTAATGACGGATTTGACGTTTACTATTGAGGTTATGTTTTTGTGTTCAGGTTCAGTGTAGATAATTTGTGTTGATTTTTAATATTACAAGATGTCTGATTTTGTTGAATTTATTGAGTTTGTGAACTATACGAGAAGGTACAGGGATGTGGGGCCGAGGCGGTATTTACGAGATTATTCAGATCCTTTCAGCAAATACTCAGTCCAAGAATTTCATGCACGATATAGATTTACACCTGCTACTGTAAAAAGTGTGTTAATGCCTATGCTGATTGACTTAAGAAAGCCGTCAAAAAGAGGATTACCATTTGCTCCTGAAATAATGTTGCTGCTAACGTTACGATACTTTGCCACAGGCTGTTTTCAGGTTAGTAACATGGTATTATTTGAAATATATAGGTACTATTATTGGGCCTGTTCATTATGTGTTTTAACAAAGTTCATTGTAACCTTCAAGGTACATTCATAATAAAGGTTTTCTAATTATTTTACAGAAATTGGATGGAGATGTTGTAAACATATGCCAGCAGTCGGTTTCAAGAATCATAGCTCAAGTCTCTGTATTGATTGCAAGCAAAATGAAAGATCATGTAAAATTCCCTTCTACTGTAGAGGGAATCAACACAGTGAAGCAAACATTTTGTGAAATGTCATGTTTTCCTGGAGTGATTGGTTGCCTCGATTGCACACACATCAAAATAAGAAGTCCTGGAGGAATCAGCTCTGAAGTATATAGAAATAGAAAAGGATGGTTCTCTATAAATGTCCAAGCAGTCACAGGGCCAAACTTAGAATTTTTTGATTTGGTAGCACGGTGGCCTGGCAGTACCCATGATAGTTTTATATTTAATAGCAGTGCAATTAAGCAGAGACTTAATACTGGTGTACTGCAAGGCTTTCTTTTGGGAGATAGCGGGTATGCTGTTAGTGATGTACTCCTGACACCATTTTTGTCACCGAACTCAACAGCTCAAGAAAATTATAACAAAAGCCACATAAAAACAAGGAATACAATAGAAAGATGCTTTGGAGTATGGAAAAGAAGATTTCCTTGCCTGCAAGTGGGCATGGGAATAAAAAAGGAGACTGTAATTGCAGTAATATGTGCATGTGCGACATTGCATAATATTGCATTATTAGCGGACAACTTATTTCCATCAAACTGGGATTGCGAGGACTTTGATCTTAATGAAGTTGATGTCTCTCCAATGACTGAAAACCCTAATAACAATGGTTTTATGGTGCGAAAATCTGTAGTAGATAGGTTTTTCTCATAAATAAAAAATAAATGTTCGATAACTAATTTCATATACTTTTATTTCAACAATAATGACTTTTCCATTACAAGTAACTCTATTTTAGCCTTTTCTAATAATATTTTGCCTCTCTCTTCTTCTAATAATGCTGCTCTTTTTCTGATATCTTCAACTTCTTTTCTGCTTTCTTCAACTTCCAACTGTAAAATAAAGATATCAACAATTATAACTCACATAAATATTGTTATCATAGGTAACTGAAAGTAACTGGCTCTCTCTCTCTCTCTCTGCTTTATTACCACTACAAAATAGTTGAAATAATTTTGATCTATCAGTCGATATAGCTTTATTGCACTTTACAAATACTCAAATCTAGGTACCTATATAAAATATATACCACTCACAATAAAATCGGTTCAGGCATTTAGAAATTATGATAGAATAAAGAAACCAGCTTACATACATACATATACATGCAACTATGCGGGAGGGGGTAATACATTTATAAAACTCAACATAAATTAAAAAGTGATAATTAATACCTTATAATGCATATACTTAAAAAAAATCATTAATACCTGTGCTTTTAATATCTGAGTCTCTATCTTCTTTTTACATTCTAAATGTTTTATTCTTAAAACAGCTTCCCGGCGAATGTAGTCTGCAGGTCTACGGCTTTGGTCTTGGCTGTTGATGATGGCCGTTGTATATTTGTGTCCAGATTGCTCTAAAATATACAAAGAAAGCATTAATGGATCAATCAATCAATCAAGGCTGCTCTACACCTACTGTATAATTAATAAATCAAAAATTTAAGCAAGCAAGTTGGAGTTACATATGACAGCTACCTACCTGTGTTTAAATGCATATCAACAATTTGAGGCTTTTCAAGAACCACAGTTGTTAATTCTGATTCCAATTTTTCCTCCTCAGTTAAAATATCTGAAAATACCAAATAATTATAAATTAAAGAATATACGAATACATACTCATACTATATATTATTAAGTAGGTGTTATAACTTAGTTTTGTACCAAAGGGGTCTTCCTTCATAGTAGCTTGGCTATGATTTTCTGTTGTCAAGAGGTCCACTTCTTGACTATCAATAGTACTTAAAATTACACCGTCGCTGTCAAATGAATTTTTTATTTCACAAATCATAACCGGTGCAGCCTGAAAAATAAAATTATAAATCAACAAGGATAAAACAATTTCTGTAAATATCAATTTATGGGTTAGGTACATTGTTTGTTGCTATGACTGGAATAAATGGTATTTGTATTTTGTTACTTACATCTTCCACCATGTTTATTATGGCCCCATCTTGTGATGAAGACGGTGATTGTGATGGTCCACCTCCAGTTCGGATAAGGTTTCCTCTTTCTGTGGCACGAGTTTTCCTGGTCCATGCTTTCATATTGTCCCATGCTCTTTTTAAGGTGATGGTCTCACGCTGGAATAAATAACAAGAAAAAATATATTAATATAGCATCGTTAGGTGCTATCCTCACATTTATACCTTTACTCAGCTAGAATAAGCCCAAATATATTGCAGGTTTTAAGTACTGGATATGATTATGATCTGGTTAGTTTACCTTGTTAACATTGGCGTGGCAATTAAATTCCCGCGTTACCATCTCCCATGCTACTTGTTTTTTGACGATAGACTTTCCATCAGTTAATTTTGATTCTATAATCGGTTTTTTCTTAATTATTTGTGCAAGTAAAGCCTTTTCGTCGGTTGTAAAATTTGCCACTCTTTTGCGTGGTGTTTTTTCTTGTAGATCCTAAAAAAGATACAACACACATATTAATCACTTGTCATCACATCACGTCAATCACGTTTTCACTCGATAACAGCGATACTTACCATATTTAAGTTATTTTCTTTATAAATTAAATTACTTATTAATTCGCAATTGAACACAAACAAATAATCACACAACACTGACTGGCGAAGTGGCGACTGCAAACTCGTTATTTGACATTGACAATGACACACTCAGACGCATCAAGCTTTGCTTGCCAATGTAAAAATTTGAGTTGCAATTTCTAATTTATTTGGTTATATGACCGTTTTATCATACTCACCGTGTGTTAAATATTTGATATGATAAAAATATAGTTAAATTTAAATAAAAAACTTATATTTGAAGTAAATAAGCCTAAAAAACGATTACTTCCATAAATGAATTTATGCATATGACAACATTAAAAGTTATCGACATCTATCGATAATGCCATACACAGCGCAAGACTTCCTTAAATCGTTGATTAGTTAATGAATCCTTAAGTTTTGTCTCTGGGACAAACCAATAATTAGCGGAGTTAATGATAATTAGTTAAGTATTCATTAGCGCTAAATTAATGACGCTCTCTGAGTGCGGCTGAGAGAGTCCATCACTAGAGAAAAATAACTATGACAGTTGGTTTAAATAGTTGACGAGTGAGGTAAATTGTGTTTTTTCAATATTATTTTACTGATGGTTGTATGCTGAAAATGGCTGATTTCTTTGGTTTTTTTATGACTAGGTTATTGATGCGCTGTTATGTGAACGATAATAGGTGATTGCCCTGATAGCTTTTTCAAAATAATGCTTTGAAGTCAGGCACCAAATATGGCATGGTATGCAGCTGGGGAAAAATCACGTGGACATATATGGTATTATATGCAGATTACTGTAAAAACATCTATTTGCATAAATGGCATGCCATGCAGTTGCGGAATGCTAGATCTAAACGAACTAGATATGGCGTTACATTTCTAACAGCTACAATCCGTTTAAAATGAATCTCCATATAACAATTAAGCATTCCATTAGTAATTCCATTCATCCTAAAATGACTGATTAAAATATTATTTAAGATAGATAAATCTATACATATTATGTATAATAAAGCTGTAACAGGACGGTGTCTGTTCATTGAAGATAATTGAAAAAAAATGTTGAGGGGTCTTCATTGATGCACTAGAACACGAAAATCATGTTTCAAAAAAATGACTGTTTGTCTGTGTGTCTGTCAGTATGTTTGTTCGTTATAGACTCGAAAACGGCTAAACCGATTTTTCTACGGGTTTCATTAAAATGTTGGTGCATTTTTAATTTAACATTTAGTGTTTGTTTCATTTCAATCGGTTCATAAATTTCGAGTACATTGTACTTGTTTATTGTATTTTATAATTTATTTTATAATTTTTTAAATGGTAAATTGATCATGTTAATTTAAGTGAATTGAATTGAATATATAATGAACATGAACATGCTTATATGTAAAGAAATTGACGTATTTATGAATAAATGAATATTATGATTATGATTAAATAAAAAAGTAATGTTCGAAAATGTAATGCGAGCGAAGCCGCGGGCGTCTACTAGTAGTAATATATATAATTACACAGTTATTTTGTTGTATTAGTATTGTAAGCAATTGAAAAAAAACATGAACCTTTTCTTTGTAGTAGGTTAAAATTATTATAAATATGTATACATAATATTTTCGTTCGACTATTGCATGTAATGACATATTTGGAAAACTCGAATAATTATAGACAACTGCTTACAATGCCTGGCTTTCAAGGTTTCTTACAAAAAAATCTAAAAATATGGGGTTAGTCTTTTTTTAATATTTATATATATATATATATATACATACTATATCTTAATTTTATAAAAATTTAAAAACCCTATGCAGTAAGGGGTTAACTTTTGTTTCTGTGAACGCATTTTGTACAAATGTCATTGAATGTTACTGTCATAGCAAATTAAGCAAATGTCAAAATTTTAAATCAATTTTCAACAAAGCAGGCCGAGAAAGAAAAGCAAAAATCTAAAAATGTAAATTAAGTTAGACTAGTAAGTCAATAAACATTAGCTTTATTTAGTGCAGTGATGAGACGATAAGATCCAGATACGGGTGCCATTAGAAAAAAGGTAAGTCTTTTGTTATAATGATGATGAATATATTTTATTGGTGCTACACAGGCTCAGTTCAAATTGTTTTAGAAATAAGGTATGAATCGAATAATTGTGTGAATTGAATGTAGATCCGTATTTTAGCACAACCTACAAATTGCAAACAACTACTTCAATCTAAATAAGGTTTACTTTTTTACGACTTGCAAAGGTCAAGGTAGTGGTGTGTTTGTGTTTTGAAAAACCCTTATATACAACTATGGGTATGTATGAATAAACCCTCATGTACATACATACTATTCACATGTTATTTGAAGCACATTTTAGACTGAAAAGAAGCACAGACAAATTTGGACAAACATGTTTATATTATAACCAATTTATAATAAGAAAATAAAAACTTGTTTCCATTACACATACTTGAAATTGTGACGAGAAAGTAGAAATGATAAACGATGATGATTAAGTACTGACTAAAGCAGTGTATATTCGGTACATTAAACAACTACACTTTAGTAACACAGGAACACAAATATTAGATATAGTAAAGTTTGAAAATTTATATTTTTTATGATCAGAATGATCTTCCAGTTGATTTGAGAGGACCTTCTTGATCAAAATAGCTACAACTAGTGGCCATGATTTAACTGCTATAAGGAAAATAAATATTCTCTTCCAAAGTCATAATCAAAAAACCAATCTGTACATGTTAATCCTGTGAACACTCACAATATGTAGCATCAACCATTACAACATGAATTTAAGTGTGATTATTTAAACTGTAGGTACATATGGATATTATTAAAGAACATTTTTTCATGATTGTGTGACCTATAATTATTTTTTGACTTATGTATGTGTAATTATTGTAACTGGTTATTCCGTAATAATTATAATTTGAATAAATAAATAATACAATACAATACAATATATCTTTATTGCACACCAAAATAAATGAATTACAATAAAAGGACTTAAACTAAAAATAATGTACAAGTGGGTGGCCTTATCACCTTGAGTGATCTCTTCCAGGCAACCTTAGCAAGAAAGCGGTGAAAGAGATCAGTTTGGTCGGTGGCGTACAAATAAATAATACTTAAAAATAAAACCTATAACAAAACAGAGTAAATAAAAGAAAATCAAATAAAAAAATGTTTGTACTAAACTATATTATTCAAACTAGATGAAATACAACTACTATTGGTATGGGAGTAGACTGAAAATTGCTTGCATTTATAATGTACTCTGTCCTTATCGATAATCATCATTACACTGCATAAGTTTTAAGGAAATATTACTTATAATATTCCTATCACGAGCACCCAGAAAGTGTTAATCATTTTATATCCTCTTAATGTGTCCAAGATGTCACAGTTTGTATTATAAATTATAACTGTGGTTATAATGCCTTCAATGGGTACTTAGATACCTAACTATATGAATCTACAAAAAATGTTACCATCTAAATGTGGAAAACCAAGATTAATATTGTTTAACAATTACTTAACAAAATTCTGCATAGAGCCACTAGTTCTAAGTTTTAAATGATACTTGTTTTTTTATGTATGCATAACTTGAAAAATTAATAATAATAATATTATTGTAATAGTTTTAATTAATGAACATAGTGTGGAACAAAATTCTCAACATTTTACAGATAGAACAATAAAGTAGGCAAAGTACCAGCTGAGACAAAATATTCAACCATGACTCATTCTATTGTTCACATAAATTGGCATATTTAGACATATTCCATCTATTATGTGTTTTGACCATGTTTACATTACAGTTCAGCTTCTGACTTTTTGAACCTATTGAGTTTGTCTAAGGGTATGGTGTCAGCTGATGCGCGTTGTTTTGACGTCCGTCGTCGCGCCACGTGCGTCCCACCGCCGCCGCCGCCGGCGCCCGCAGGCAGTCAGTCGCCGCCGCCGAGCGCGCCGCACGTACATTCCACTCGCAGCGATTGCGCGAACGATCGCTTGCGAAATGTTATCATTAGTCAGGCTTTCACTCGTCTCAGTGTTCTTTGTTGTTGGTTCAGTGTAATCTCCAGAATGAGCAAACGCGACCCCCAGAGTAGCTCGGGGCCGGCGAGGCCGCCGCGCTCGCTCATGGATAGCGTGTCGTCCGACGAGGGGCCGGAGACGGAGCGGCTGCTGAGCTCGCAGCTGCCCGCGCTGCTGCCGGCGCTGGGCCGCCGCCGCGAGTCGCTCACGGCGCCTCCCTCGCCCACCGACTCCAGGAAAAAGCACCCTCGCCACCACAATTACATGAACCACTTGCACCACCTCATCCACTGGCGAGATATCTGGAGCGGGGAGCCGCACAAGCCTCACGAGGTACGGTCCCGGCGCACCCCACTGCCCCTGCCACTGGGAATAACAACACGTAACACTCGTACCTGCATATCCTGGCATGCGTTGTACGTACAGTGTTGTTATAAGACATCCTCTTGCAGTGCAAAGGCATGCTCTTGTTCCGCAATAACATAATAACATCTTAATTGTTATTGTTTTCTATATTTTGTTATTTATATCTCTATGATTCAAGCTCGCTTCAACTGCGATCGGTCTTTGAACTACTTAGTTTTTTATGCATTTTTTATGAGGCATAACCTTCAGTATACATAGTTATCAAGCGTCGCGATGCTATTATACCTCTATTTACGTGCCTGACAAATCACTAAATACCATCAGATTACTATTATATATCCTATCATAAAAGTGTCAGTAAGTATATACGTACTTATAGGTTTCTTTTAAATCAATTCATGTTATCTTATCATCCATCAATAATAGTAATAGAAATCTTTTAATATATGAACTGCTTCCTTTGTGTTTCTAAAAAGAAATAAAATTCTTACAATAAAACAATGACTTACCCTCATACGAAACATAACTTTCGTATTCACCTTCAAAAATTCAGGCGAAAACGTGTAGGTATTCGTGAATGAGTAAACGCCCTTACGCAGTGAGCTTATTGTACATATAATATCATTGCCCTTACGGCTGATTAATTTAAGCATTGTTCCTCGTGTTTCGGGTATTGTTACGTAATTAGTTCTTGTACCACGTTCGTAAGTTGCTATATTGACACAATGAGCTCGGTCGGGTTACTCACTCGAGCTATTAGTGACCTGGGCCGGAGCTAGACGCCTCGCCGACCACCCTCCACACGACAGAATTATGTTAAACTAGTGGGTGCTCGCGGCTTCGCTCGCATTAAGAAGTAAAACTTGCATCCCCTATTTTACCCTTTTAAAAGTGGCATTTCCAAAAATTCTTTCTTAGCGGATGCCTACGTCAAAACATCTACCTTCATTCCAAATTTCAGCCCAATCTGTCCAGTGGTTTGGGCTGTGCGTTGATAGATCACTATATCAGTCAGTCAGTACCTTTGAGTTTTATATATTTAGATAAACAGTGAGTGACAAAACACGACTATTTTCTAACACTATTTTTAATTCTACCCACACCATCAAATTTCCGACCTTGTACAATGTTCCCGTTTAATTAAAGTGTACTTATAATGCGGTAATAACCAAACAGTAGCTAACGCAAGCGTGTCGTAAAATAGCTTTCAGCATTGTACCAATCATAAACACATGCCTGGAAGAGATCACTCAAGGTGATAAGGCCGCCCACTTGTGCATTCATTTATACTTTAAGTTCATTTCATATTGTATGTGTTATTTATTTTTGGTGTGCAATAAAGTTATATTGTATTGTATTGTAAACACAATATCAAAGGCGAAACGACATTAAAGTTTCGTCTACCATTTGTAGTACAATAATGATGCGCATGATTTCACCACTGATGAGTTGTAGCTCCCTTCGTATGCATCCGGAATGTATGTCAATAGCACAGTCCACACAGCACGGCGTGAAAACACAGCTGAATGATAATGACGGAAACGTGTCCGATTGCCGACGTCTCTATGATAACATACGATAATGTTCCTTCGGGAGTTATAAATGTTATTGTTTGGTGAATTGGAAGCTGCTTGCAGTTGTGTCGGATTTAAAATAAACAGTGTAACGGATCGCGCAGTTAAGTGTTACACAAATTAGTTACATTGTTGAGTTCATGGCAGATTTATGCGGTGGTTACTAGCCTCCTAGTTACTGCTAATTGGGCCAATGATTGCAGCTGCATATGACACAATGCGACGATTACCGCGAATGAAACTAGACACACTCAATTTAATTCTGACAATTGAGCCGAGCTCCATCGCATCACATGAGCATCACGCTAGTAATTTGTGCCCATCTAATAGCACCCGCAGAACCATTGATCGAATTGAAGGATCAATTGAAAAGATACGAGAATGAAACATACGAGCTGATGATACAATTCAATACAACTATATTGCACACCAAAATATATAAATGAATGATGATCACCAGTTCACCGCCGGCCAGAGATCAAAATCATGATTTGACCAAGTCGTTAACGCGCCCCTTTAACGAGAAGGACGTTTATGTATATTATTTATAAAGACCACGTACAATTTGGTGACAATGATACTAAATACGTTTGTCACGACTGTCGCCATCGTGCAATTATCGTGTCACAAAATTGGCGACGACATCGATATATTCATTAACGAGATACTTACGTACATCAACGATTCTTCAAATGCAGATAACTCGGACGGTTGTGTGAGGTCATGAGAGATAATATAATCTGTGTCTAGATAATACAGGCTCCAGTCTAAAGACCGGCGGGCAAATGGACCGTTGATGCTGTCTGATTTAATATTTTCCTCACTTAATCGGGACATGGTCAATGTAAAACAGCTCTCAGTCGATAATCTGATTACAATGGAGGTAAAAATCTAGATTCTAGGCACTATGATTTTCTACGAAACGATTTTCCAACTTTGAATTTAAATACTATGGGCTATTAATTTTTAGATTGCTGGTATTATTTTCTTCATTATTTATAAACATAATAAAACTGTATTAGATTACGTATAATTTTACTTTGCACGGTAACATTAAAAGCTCAGCACGGTATCATTATTAACTAAAACATTTTTGTAAGTTATTTAAGTAAGTAATAGTTAAAATATAGTTAAATAAACAAAATATTCATAATCATATTGTTAAGGTTCAATTGTTTACCAATAAATACTTATTTTACGTGATATAAGTACGAGCATTATTCTCTAGTATGTAATATGTTGCATTATTATTATACAATCAAATTATTATAATCGTAGTTGTGTTCAATGAATTACAAGATACGCACCTATATACAATATAATATACTGCTAAATGTGTTAGAACAATAAAATGCAAAACATATACTGACGCAATATTTATGTATCTAGGAACATGTACTACCTATCTGGTTAAATCTTTATACAGATACATATATCAAAATGGCAGATAAAGAATAGGCAGAATTTATATCGAATTGTTGCGTAATGTTTGCTAGATTAGATAAAATGAATACGATTTTTCTAGATATTTACCATTGTAAATGATAAGGAATATTTTTAGAAATACCTGATTGGCTCAAATTGTTGAGTGAGTACCACACTCAAGATTTAGATTTGAGAAACATTGAATTTTCCCAGAATCATAGAAAATATCAAAGGAAATTGTTTCCATAACAATTTGCAGCAACACTCCGAAATAATAATGATAAAAAAGTTCAGCTTGAGATGCTCAAGATGCAAGTAGTTTTTTATTTATCTTTTTAACAGCTCTGAAAAAATTGGTATATTTTGTAAGTTGACCCTATATTATTGTACCAACTTGATCGAACTTGCTGTAAATTTTCTCTACGTCACACTCTAATAAGGCGATTTTAAACAGGCTATCGTTTGAGGAAATATTACAATTTAATAAAAGTTAAAATAATGTTACTTCCAAACTTGGCATTATTTTTCTTCGTCACGTAATATTGCATTCAAGTTCACCAACTTTGCCTTGAGAAGCTTTTAACGGGTGACCTTAGAAGCTTTCCAATAATAACAAAATCTTACAAAATATTCAAATCTGTCCGCCGTCACTAACATATCGTATCACCAGATTCAGGAAGAATACTTTATGAAGGCGTATCACGAAACACAGTTCTAGTTCATTTATACACGCTGAGAAATCGATACAGACAAGAAGCTTGCGGCTTGGATATGATTTACGGAAAAATATATATATCACCGTTAGATTGTAAAGATCGTTAGATTACAATCTATCTAGCGAGATTGTAAACTATCGATAGATTGTGAACCGTATCATTATGATTGCAATTTGACTCATTATTCTTCGCTATATTGCAATCTACCGAAGTGAAGCCGTCAAATTGTGAACCGGCGTAGGACGGAATGCAACTCGCGCTCTATGTTTAGGTATTGCGAAGTCACTTGTCTGTGACAGGAGGTAAGATTAGGTTCGTTAGGTTGCTTTCTACCACGCACATGCGACGACGAGCGAAGCGAGGAGGAGCCAAGTCCTGTTGTAGTGCAAGTGTTGGACTCGAAGATGATACGGTTCACAATCTATCGATAGTTTACAATCTCGCTAGATAGATTGTAATCTAAAGATCTTTACAATCTTACGGTGACATATACTTTGAGTTTGTCGCGTTTAATAGTTTTTCTTTTGAGAAAAAAATACTAATTGCTTTAAAAAACAATGCTGTTTTATTCCACATCTTTCTTCTTTGGCCATAAATTTCAGAAGTAAAATTCATCAAGGCAAACACCAGAAATATTGTTTTCAAAGCTAACAACGCGCACAAAAGTCTAAAGACGCAAGTCCAGATGTCCCACTTTCAAAATGTCAACTTCACTACATTTACTTAATTAAATTAGTTAATCCAGCGTAGTTTGATGCAGTATATCATACAATTTATCTCATTACACATAATTTATCGACATAAATAATTAACATTCTGGATCGTATCCAATTCCTTGACATTTCCTTTTATTTTCTCTCATGTTCCACGCTCCAATACCCTAGTTTCAAGGTTTCCCTTCTACCTCATTTACTGCCTAGGCTTAACATGTCAGGTAATTCTGTGAATATTCTGATTCATACGAAAGGCACGGTCTTACCAAAAATATTTTCTATACGAAATAAAAAAATCAAGTGAAAATTGGACTTTATGTCAATGTTATCAGGATCTTAAGTTTTGAGCGACTGACGGTTGATGTGTCAGAAACATTCTCCGTATGATGATTAAAAAGTACACTGGTATCATGCGAGGTGTGACTTTCGCAAACATTCGGATTAAGCCGCGTTCAAACGGCGTGTTAGTTGGGTACTCTAGTTTGATGGCCTTATCTGACCTCACTTCACAAATACCGAGAGATTTCTTTTTATTGCCACTTGATGTGGCACTTAGCTCCGACGTGAAAATACGCTGAATGTCCTATGTAGGTTACGGTCGCAGCTATTGCCTTCATAACAAGGTGCTTAAATAATTACAAGTGTTATACGAGCCTAGTTCCATTATCTCGATTATTCAAAAATATCCCTGACCTTTGTTTTTTGTTTGGGCTTATTTACTCTGGTTCGGTCATTCTGATTATGCAAAAATATTCCCAGCACTGTAAATATCAATTATTTTATTATTATTGTCTGCTTACATTCTTGATTACCTAGGTTGTGACGTGAATCTTTTGAGAATTACGTATCCATTAATAAGTTGTTTTTTTGAGTAATAATAATAATAATAATAATAAGTTCACCCAACCATAATCTCATTATTAGACAACATGATGAAACAATGGTCCACTAAACTAACAATAAAAAATGACAATGGCTCCATTACAACTGATGAAATACACATTAATCGTGGAATCTTCCAAGAAGACGCCCTCAGCCCTCTTTGGTTTTGTTTAGCCTTGAACCCTCTTTCCATCCTACTAAATAACTCCAGGGTTGGTCTACCCTACCTATTACACACAATAGAAATACGCACACTCTCAGTCACCTAATGTACATAAAACTGTATGCCATCGACAAGGAATCACTGGATAATTTAGCTAAAATCACAGAAACGTTCTCAGAAGATATAAAATTCAATTTGGGATTGATAAATGTAAAATACACGCAGTGCAGCAATCCGAATCAACTCATTCATACACACTCAAGACCGTTGACGTGATCGACTCAATAGATCCCAACAGCTTTTATAAATATTTAGGATTCTATCAAAATTACCAAATTCCTCACAGACAAATAAAAACTGATATCAAACGTAAATACCAACACAGACTCAATTTGCTTCTTAAATCTCAATTGAACGGTCGAAACCTTGTCAAAGCCATTAACTCCTACGCAGTCCCTGTTTTAACATACACATTTGGAATTATTAACTGGACTCAATCTGAACTCACTGGATTACAACGCAATATCAACACATCTATGACTAAACACCGGAACGTGGACACCACCCACGGTCATGCGTACAAAGACTGACACTACTCAGATAACAGGGAGGCAGAGGCATAATATACATAGTTAACCTTCACAACAAACAAATCACCACACTCAGAAAGTTTTTCTCAGATCGGTCACCACATTCACCACTGCATCAAGCAATCTCACAGTCTGACAGTCGATATACACCCCTAAACTTATCCAAAACAAGTGAACAGAGAAACGAACGTATTACCGACCCTAAAGAAAAGATTGCAGCATGGGAGCGGAAGTCACTTCACGGTAGACATTACCACGATCTTCAGCAACCACATGTCGACAAAGAAGCGTCGAACGTGTGGCTAGAGAGTGGCGATATATTCCCTGAGACCGAAGCTTTCATGATAGCAATCCAAGACCAAGTTATTGACACCAGGAACTACCAAAGACCCATTATACGTCGACCCAATACAAATGACATCTGCAGAAGATGTAGTAGCAGCTCCGAAACCATACAACATATCACCGGTGCATGCAAGTCCATTGTTCAGACTGATAACAAACATAGACACGACCAGGTAGCGGCCACTATCCACCAACTACTCGCTGATAAATACAAACTCATAGATAAAATGACGCCCTACTACAAATACAAACCAGACTCCGTTCTTGAAAACCAACAATATAGGATATACTGGGATAAGACAATAATAAGGGACAAGACCATACACTTCAATAGACCGGACATCACAGTGTTAGATAAAAACAACAAGACTGCATACTTAATCGACATAGCTGTCTGCAACACACACAACCTACAAACTTCACACACAGAGAATATAGCAAAATACACAGACTTATCAATAGAAATAAAAACACAATGGCGCATTAACAACACAAGAACAGAACCTATAATAGTTTCGACCACAGGTGTGATACCGAAAAATCTACTTAAAAGAGTCTTGAGACACTTGACCTACCAACTTCAACATACAAACAACTTCAAAAAGCAGTCATATTAAACACATGTAGAATAGTTCGAATTTTTTATATTGTAAATATAAGATACTTATAAGAAAATTATTAGATATAAGAAGATTATTAGATTTAAGAGAAGCACTTGGCTCCGGCCCTTGCAGCATTTACCTCCCATGGTGGAGACTTGGAGAGAACACCTAAGTGTACCCTAAATAATAATAATATGTCTTTATTGCACACCAACATGAAAGTAATACATGGAAGGATACATTTATGATGACGTACATATGGGCGGCCTTATCGCCTTAAGCGATTTGTTCCAGGCAACCTTTGGATGGACACGATTAGCTGAGAAGAAAAGGGTCAGAGGTGTACTAAAACAAATATAAAGAATTTAAGTATAAATACATACAAAAAAAAACCTAAATACAACAACAAATACCTACACAATCAAGGAAATAATAACTTTAATTGAATAATAATAATAATAAAAGTATAATATATCATATAATAATAATATATATAATAAGTAATAAGTTCATTATAACACATACACTACTTACATACAGAATAATTAATTACAGATTTGCCAAAGTTAAAAAATGGTGGAAAATTTGATTTTGAAAAATTAATAGGGATTTAGACTTACGTAATGAAAGAGGCAAAGCATTCCATAAGGCTACAGCATGTACTGCAAACGACTTATAAAAGTACATATTAGCCTGAGTAGAGGAAGATGAAGGAAATGAAAGAAGGAGAGATCGACTAGGACGTAAGGAGATAGAATGGGTGGGAGTCACAAAACTGAAATATTTTTTTAAGTAATGAGGGGTGACAGGATGGAAAAGAATTATTAAGAGAGTAGTTTATTTCCGTGAAAGTAATAAAAAGCGACGCTATAAATGTATAAATATCATCTTCAACTAAAATAGTTACTGTAAGTTTGACATTAGTTCTGAATCAAGTACGTTTACGCTAAGAACTCACGGAGCGGTTTTTTCCCGCGCCCGCCGCGGTGGCGGAATCGCGTTTAATTTTCAAACCTCACGAAGCCGGATTATCGCCCGCAAACCTGGCGGTTGATTATCGCAAGAAGGACCTTCGCCGGACTTTGATCGCAAAACGCGCGGGTGGAAACCATCGCGGTAGCGGCGGTGCCGCGAACAATCGCAACCGCCGCGATAGTAAACCGAGTCGTGATGTGCTTGAGTTTTTTAATTTTTACATACATATCTGTATTCTACAAAGGCTGCGGTGCCGCCACCGCGGCGTGCGCGGGTAAAAACCGCTCCGTGAGTCCTTGGCGTTACCTTATCATCGCGGTTTGTTATCAATTGCGTGTCAATCGTACTCGTATCATCACTACAGACTGTTTAGTAATTCCAAAGATAACATGACCATTAGAAATGAACTGTTTGTTAGATTACCAATTATGTAACTCAATCATTCCGCGTTATAGTTGATAGGTAATATTTTTTTTTTCTATGAATAACCATAGAATAAAGAAGTAGTACCAAGTGTATCAACTACTATAAACTAGTACTAAAGAAGTCTTCTGTCACATGTAAGAAAACACAGTAAGACTAGATAAAAGGACAGAATCACAAATAAAATAAAAAACCGGCCAAGTGCGTGTCGGACTCGCGCACAAAGGGTTCCGTACTATCTATTTTATGTATTATTTTAGGTATTTATTTTTATATTGAATATATTTCTAAATATTTACTTACAAATATTCAAGTTTCTGAACTACCTGTTTATTAAGATCGATTAAAAATTGCTTAAAAATTAGGTTTGTTGTATGGGAGCCCCCCTTTAATATTTACTTTATTGTTATTTAATTATTTATTTTATATATGTAAATATTAGTTAGTTATTGGCAATAAAACTCTACTGTAGGTAATATTATCATAATTATACTAGCGACGCCCCGCAGTGCTACCGGCTTTCATACCCACAGTTCATCTACATAATTATATCAATATAGCCGTCGAATCTAAAATCAAAGTCTTTCAAAAACTTTCATCTCATTAGTGTAATATTAATATTTTTTCTGTTTTATTTTGACCTAAATGATACTTTATTTTGAAAGGTCATATACAAATAAATATTCTGTGAAAATTTGAAGCGTCTACCTTTTACCGTTTTTAATATTGAGCAAAAAAATACGAAAAAAAACACGTTTATTGTATGGGAGCCCCTTTAATATTTATTTTATTGTTATTTAATTATTTATTTTAAAATGTAATAGACAAGTTAAAATTCTGTGAAAATTTGAAGCGTCTACCTTATAGTATTGTTGTATATCTTTGTATTATATATCTTTGTTGTTATAGCGGCAACGAAAATTCATCTTTTGTGAAAATTTCAGCTTTCTAGCTATCACGGTTTATGAGATACAGCCTGGAGACAGACAGACAGCGAAGGCTTAGTGATAGGTCTTACCTTTTAGGTACGGAACCCTAAAAACCAGTGACTTTATGCTACAGATACGCACTGCGCATTCACTTTTCAAATCAATAAGCATATGGTATACAGAAAATGCATAGCTTCCATTATTGGAATAATTAGTAAAACCAGTTTAAGGCGAGTCACCAGTGAAAAAGCGGAGAAAAACGTGTTACTATATCAAATTGTTTAGGTATTTACTCCTTAATATCGGTCTTGCAAAAAATATACAATATACTTAAGGATATTGTCTGAGGAATGTGCTAATTTGTTACACGATAGGGTATACTTTACTCGATCATAAAAAATTCCAAAGACAGCTTAATGTAAAAGTCTAAATCGAATATCTTATTAATAAAATTTCTGACTTTACACATCATTTTTATATAGAAATGTTTCTCTTTAAATACTACAGAGAACCTGCTAAAATTTGGGTTTCAACTAAAGTCCTATAATTTTGAGTTAATTATTAATCCCAAAACTTGAATATTTCCCAGCAGTTTGACAAGACGCCGCGCCGCCCGCTACCCCGTCAGTCGCAATCGGGCGCTTGCCAACGTTAGACCTGTGCCAAATTATCTCCGCCCGTTCTTACATTCTTGCCACAGTGTGAAAATTTAATTAAATCTATTTATTTTTTATATTATTTACTATAGACTATAAACTCTACAGCTGATAAAGAATGACTTGCAGAATGTGATGATAAATTATCTCAAAATATTATCAATGATGAGTGAGTATATTATAACATCATTAGATTGTCACGTAATACACAAAACCAAGCTGAATTTATACAATCATAAACGTAATAATTATGGTAATTTATATTTGTTGTTATTTGTTGTTACGACTGTATGTGTTCGAAATAAATAAAATAATTGCGGCAACAGAAATACATCTTCTAAAAAAAAACTGTCTAACTATCACGGTTTATAAGATACAGCCTGGTGACATACGGACGGACAGACAGACAGACAGCGAAGTCTTAGTAATAGTGTCCCGTTTTTTACCCTTTGGGTACGGAACCCTAAAAACAGATCCAAGCAGAATATCCAAACAGAATGTATACGATAATAAACGTAATAAATGTGGTGATATTTTTTTTGCATGTTATCTAAGCAGCGAATATACAAAGTCACGGCAATTTTATTAATATAACCTATGTATTTTTTTTTCAAACAACAAACACGACTTTATTTTATATTTATAGATATAAAGTAATAAATTATTACTTAGCTTATTTAAAACTGACAAAAATAACATTTTACATTAATAGAAGTTGATCATAGTATAACAGCTGAAATATTTATACTGTGGCGTAGTGCTAACGTTACGAGAAATGGACAGCGCGCGGAGTGAGACGCGCGGGCGGCCCCCCACACCTCACCTCCTAAAATCGTAGTTCGCGCGAAAATGCCTCGCCTTAAGGGTATCTACTTGACGTAAACGGACGTCTTCCTTTCACAATAGCGTTTACAATGTTGTAGGGCATAGGGAACAGGTTTCACGGTCTCTCAAAGTCAAATCTTCGATATCTACAGAAATTCGACCTTAAATGTGTTACAAACTTCGACAAAGAATAACAATAATGAAGTAATCGCATCTGTATAACATACATATATTCAAACATCATTCGAACCCAGTACTATTACAATTTGTCCTTAAATGTACCTAATACCTATGGTTAGTTTGTATATTGTAACTACCAAAGCGTTAGTCTATGCCGTGTGGCGACGCTCATTGAATTGTAAAAACGGCTCGCTAAATCAAGATAGGGAACTTTGCTATAGGTATTGTCCACTTAAGGGCTAGGATGGTTGTTCGACTGTTTGTGACCATCGCATCGGAGCAGCCAAGGTCGTCTCGTTATCGGGTCTCCATGCGTCACTACTCCCGCCCAAAATGACATCATCAGACCAAGTCTTCCGAGTTAAATTTGGCGGGTTTCACGAACCCAATTACAGTAAATTTTGTCTTAGATGGCAAATATAGATCCTTTTATCTTGTTTCCGTGCCAAGATTGCGGTGTTTACCGGTTATAGTGCATTTGTAACACGTCCAATAATACAGATCATAGATTTGCCAGAAAAATTACGACCTTAGAGAAAACTGTATTTAGACCATATCGAATTTTCTCGCTTACACACAATATGGTGGTCGTAAAACAAAGGCAGGCCTGTTTCCTGTTTCTGACTGATATCCTGTGACAACTTCCTACCAATTTCTTATGTTTCTCTTTACTTATCCGACTTGAACGTTTTACTTATTTATATTTTGTTACCAAGATCTTTAACCTTACGTACGTATCAGACAAATAATGTCCAATGTCCATGTCATACAAATTGTGCAATTATAAATTGAGTACATAGGTATGTACATGTATTACAATAATCAACTATTGCTTTATATATTCTTTGTTTTTTCTTGCAAAGCTATCCTAGACTAAAGATACAAAATCTTTATTCAAGACATACAATACAATACAATACAATATAATCTTTATTGCACACCAAAATAAATGAATTACAATAAAAGGACTTAAACTAAAAATAATGTACAAGTGGGCGGCCTTATCACCTTGAGTGATCTCTTCCAGGCAACCTTAGCAAGAAAGCGGTGAAAGAGATCAGTTTGGTCGGTGGCGTACAAATAAATAATACATACAATAGTGATATAATAAAGATTTCCTAAACACGTGATTTTTATCCCCGAATTACTTTTAATGCAAATCTATTCGTGTACATATAAGTTAGTTCAACGCATCTTAGTTCAGTGGACCGCAACCAAGTGCTAAAAACTAAAAATTTCATTTCACACATCGCTTATAAGTACAATAGTTTTTTAAAATACCAAAACATGAAAGATAAGAAGCGTTAGAATAAAACTAATGATATTCAAATTCTTTACGTATCTGTATTTACTTGTTTCATTGTAGGTACATAAGTCTCGTGAAAAAGATAAAATTTCCGCAAACTTGTGTCACTGAGATCATATCTTTTTCTCATAAATCATGTGTTTATCTTGCTAACCTTTCTTCAACTTACTATTTACTTTGGACGCTATGAAATCTATAATATGTATAAAACTCAAAGGTGACTGACTGATTGACTGACTGACTGACTGATATAGTGATCTATCAACGCACAGCCCAAACCAATGGATGGATTGGGCTGAAATTTGGCATGCAGGTAGATGTTATGACGTAGGCATCCGCTAAGAAAGGATTTTTGGAAATGTCACTTTTAAAGGGGTGAAATAGGGGATGCAAGTTTTACTTTCTAATGAGAGCGAAGCCGCGAGCACCCACTTGTGTTGTGTAACATATTTATCTAGACATGACAAATTGGACATGTTTTAAATGAATCGGAAGGATAGGAGAGATAAATCTGTTTCAATATGCAGCGTTTTAAATGTTTATCTTGATATATTAATATTATCTCTGTTTTGCCACTTGCAAGATTTTGACACTTCGATAAATTTATGTTTGTGTTTGCATTTATCTGGAGATTTTCTAAGGTTAAGGACCATTAAATCTATGTTCTTATCTTGACAAAAGTCATACATGGATGTCTCAGTTTTTTCTACCTATTTTCATTCGGAAAGAGTTCGTTCAATTTTGCTAAAACGTGCTTTTCGCAATTTCTACTTGCCTTCTCGATTTCTTGAGTAGTAAAACTAAATATGAGCTATAATTATTTTTAATTGTCTGAAAATGGGCAGCTATACTCCTTGTTTGTATATGGCTTCATTGGTTTCAGTCAGTGTTTTGTATGCTCACACATTACCTCTTCCTGTATAATATTTAATGCATTTATTATCTAAGTACTTAATGGGTGGATGAAATATTTACTAACTTTATGTTACATCCTTTAATAAACTTTGTTATAATGAAGTCCTTCTAGGATGTGTTATGACATCGTTAAACACAAGATTTTTAGATTATACTTAGGTTATGAGGTCAATTTTTATCGGTTCTTGTGCATATTTTCAAATAAAATGATGTTTCTATGAATATAAGATGTCAAATTAAATGTGAATATGGCCTGTTACAATTGGGTCGAACATATTGATAAGGAATTATGAATTATATTTTCTGACGAGATTTTATAATGTGATACATACTGTACATAGGTATTTTAAGTATTCATTTTATAACATTAATAAATATCTTTATCTTATCATAGGTCTAATCAAATCAAAAAAAGACGAATATAACAAATTCATAAAGCGATATTAGTGAAATATGCGTAGTTTTTTTTTTTTGGTTTGTATTTAAGGAAAATATGTAAACTGACTTGCCCTATATGATGTGATGTCATAAGGTGAATAAAGCTTTTATCTTTATCTTTAAGAAACGTAAGTAGATAGAAATTTACAATCAAAAAAATTTTGGCTTTTAGTTTTACCTACTAAAACAATGCTAAGTAATCGAATATTATTTTTAATCATGTACCTAGTATTTATTAATCAACTAAAATTAATAAGTACTAGAGTATAATAAATTATCCAAGTATACGATAGGTATTTGCTTGTGGTCAAAAATACTTAAGTCCCGCCAAAAATGCAATTAAGTAATCTTAATAAACACATAACAGTAATTGTCGATTTTTCGTTTGTCAAGACCACATTGAAACTAGATAAGTAACGAAGTTTAAGACCCATACATGCTATAAACACGTGTGTTTGAGCAATTGTTTTAAAATTAGTACACATGTTCATTATAAATAGGTGTTTTCTATACTATTGCTTACAAAATCTTTCCAAACAAGTAACGCCTCGGAAATACCTATATCCCTTTCACATGTCTCATTTAACTAGCTAGGTAATAATTTCCTAATTAAGACCTATGCTACATAAATAGACTATGTAATTTACACACCATTGTTTAATTCGTCATAGAGTCATATTGTTTTATTTGTCATAGGTCCTTGTTTCATATTTTAACTCACCGAAAAAGTGTACTACTAGCGCCATCTATGCCTTTTTGGCTGAAACACTGCGCAAATGCGCAAGCGCAGCTTCGATTTCTTCATACAGCCCGTAGTGTCGTCGGGCTCGTAAAATTTCTAAGACTTCGCCATACGTAGGAAATAATACAAACTATTGCCGCTAGATGGCAGTACAAGTATTTTTAAATCGATAAATTCAAAGTCAAACTTTTCTTTGGATGTAACGAAACTATGACTCTTTGTTGTTCATTATTTTTTGTCTGTTATAAACTTAAAATATTTTAAATATGTGGTTAACTAGTTATGAACTTAAAATAAACGGAAACCACAATTTTTCTTATAGACTTTATAAATGTACTGTCTTATACACGTACCTATTTGAGCATTATTTGAATTGTTAACTTTCTATCAAATATTTCCATTCCATGTAGGACTTTTGGTAATACTTATTTATCTAAGCGTAGGAAATAGATCTAGAATGTTTGCAACATTTTAAAATTACGAAGACTTCACGATGCTTTACTCGAATACACATTGAAGCGCGTAGGGCTCGACAAACACGCGATAACCATGATAAGGGACTCCTCCGGTAGGTGATTTAATTCTGTTTCTTCATACAAATCTTATCAATACTCAGGCGCAGTTTGATGCTCAATGTCCTGTTAATTGTACCGCCGTATTTTTATGAGTTTAAGTAACTTTTTTGTGTGGTTTAAAATTCTACCCTCAAAAGAATAATAGTTCTGTCACTTTGACAAGTGCGTGGGAAATCGAGTCAAATGTGGATATGGCAAAAAATGTGTTCATTCTGTAGTTTACGGACTAGTGTTGTGGAAGTTAAAGTATGTCGTGGGACATGCCTGGACCCTCCTCGGTTACGGAGCGTCGACCTCTGATGCTCGCCCTAAGAGTGCCTAGGAGCTATGGCAGCCTATTCCCTTACTACAAGTTCGTAAGGGACACCGCTAACAACGATGCGGTTTTAACTGAGGTAATTGGTAATCTAAGGCTAAATTGCGTAGTGACGGCAATCTCGGTAATGTAATCTTACCGGCGGAGTCAAAGCGCCATCAAATTATGTTGCCGTAATAAATTGCCTGTAAACTAGCTCGTTTCTTGACATCAGGATAAAGTTATTTTTGCAGCTAAGTTCGGAATTGTGTTGAAATTGCAGCATATTGTATGGTTATTCTTATTGGTTAAGCAGTAAGCACGCTCCAACGTATGTATGTCATACCTACTGCTTACCATCAAGCAAGCCATGATCAAGTGCAAAGCCATTCAGTTAAAAAAGCTACCTATTTTGGACATTTTAATTATGTTTTTACTACAAACTTTCTGAAAATACAATTTTGAAAGAAGTAGCAGTAATAGTATAATGCAAAGAGTTAAATGTTTCTGTCTTTATTAAAATCTACCAAGCGTGACATCATTGTATCGCATCAGAGACTCATTTTAGTATATTCTACAGTACCTATATACACAACCTCTTTGATGTTGTATTTTATGTATGGCTCACTCACTATCTGATTAAAGTAATCAACTGAATTTCCATAGTTAGGTACATTAACACTGAATGTATTTCCGCGTGTGTTTTACATAATAATTCTAATCAATATTTTATTTCATTAGCGCTTTACATTGAAGTTAAGCGTTAGGTGTTATATTTACAATTGCATAGCTAATTCAAACAGCCCCTTTTAGAAATCTTATCAGTTTTTGCTCACATTGAGTGGTACATACAAAAACTATACCGATTAATGTGAGTAACCTTTCGAGTCATACAAAAAATCTCTATATGAATTTGGTCATGACCTCTGTCAGAAATCAAATGTACCTAAATATGGCTTAGAAAATAATTAATCCAGTAGTATGGTTTCAGAGACATTTTCTTAGATATTATTCGAATAATTAAATGATTTATAGTTTTATGTTAAATTATATTATGTATTTTAAAGCCTTGTCATTTTTTTTACATGAAATAGGCTCTCGCTTATACATATTCAGTATATTATGCTGCATTGCACGCTACGGAATTTAAAATTATCTAGTTTTAAAAATAAATTTGCATTAATTTTAACTATTGTTTGGACGTTTTTAAATGGACCAGATGGTTCTTTAGACAGCTGCATTAGTGAAATCGCTTTTATTTCATGCATAATAGGTATATAGAGAACAAGAAAAAAAACGTAAATTTACGAAGTTTTGGCAAAAGAATTTGAGTATGAATAACAATAATCTCTCTGTAAGTCGTATTTCCTCATGACTGAGGGTCGTGTCTCCCCCGCAGAATTAATACGAATAGTAGGGGAGTTCTCTTGGCCAGATACGGACATCATGGTGGGCGCCCAGGTCCTTTTACGGATGACACCATGTCCTCGGATATTGTGGTCCTCAAACATGTCGGTTTCCTCACGATGTTTTCCTTCATCGTTAAGCGAGTACAAATCCACACATAACATGAAAATTTGTCATTGGTGTAGGTTCGGATTCGAGCCAGGGTGCGTCTGGTTGAAAAACAGATACTGGAACTGCCGAGCCACACTCGCCACACTAAGGAACATGTTAGAAAATTCAATTGTTATTTTTTATCTTTACTAATATAATAATCTGTCATTATCTGTCAACTGCATTTCGTTGTCCTCAATCTTCACCCGCGATCGATGAATGACGACCTTATTATAGGTTAAAAAATTTGGCTCGTGTAAACCAAACAGTCGCTGTGCCAATGTTTTGTTACCCGGAAATTTGACTGATGAAAGCCGTACTAGGCAAAAACCAAATCATGTCCAAATAATGCCTATACAATACTATGTATTATAGGGTACATTTTAACAAACATCTTAATGCACGTTTTAAATCATTTGTTCCTAATAAAATAAGCACTTAGAAAATCTTTCGATTAGCCTCAAGATGGTCTAATTGCTCCAGCCCACTGATATTATCTGTACATGTTATAGCACTGGTTTTTAAAGAACTACATATATTTTACCATGACGAAATTGTCCTATGAAGAAACTTTACAATCTTATATATCGCAATCGCCTAGCAGCGGAATTCAGTGTGTTCTTTGCTTATCCTTCTTTATTTATAACCTAAGCAATGTCGCGGATTCTGTGTAATTATCGTAATTTTTCACCTTATCAGATAAACCCTTTGTTTACAATACACCGCCTTTATCCCAATATTAACGCTAACGCTAAGCTTTCGACAACATTGAGAGGTATAAGAGGGTGACCCGCTCGGATAAACTACAGTATGTCTCGACCGTGTACGGATACTTTACGTACCTAAACGAATAAAATCCTGATTAAAAGAACATACATATTTAATTAGTGCAAGCGAACGAATTTAATGTGGCGTCGTAATGCTTCGAGCAGCGTCTTTCATAAGAAGCTATGGCCAGGTAAAGGGTGCTCTCTAATTAAATTAAAACGCACGACATTGTCCAAGTTGGGATTATTTTCGTTGAAAATTGTTTCTTTTGAAAGCAAGCAGTACACCTTTTAAATAATTTTATGTGTATTTCATGACGGAGAAATCGTAACGGATGGAATAAGGTGAGCTCTAAATGGTTGGGCCGCGACGTCTGCGTTGGCGCCGGTTGCGTGGAATCCTGTAACACCGTTAATCTTTTTGCTCTGCTTATGTTGCGGATCTTCACCTCCTTATGCACTGTCCCTCTTATTGCTCGTGGCGCCTAAGCACCCGGCTCCGGAACCGGTTGTAATAAAAATAGGCG
Source organism: Macaria liturata (assembly GCA_964023185.1). Classification (NCBI taxonomy): domain Eukaryota; kingdom Metazoa; phylum Arthropoda; class Insecta; order Lepidoptera; family Geometridae; genus Macaria; species Macaria liturata. The sequence goes on along the minus strand of OZ026812.1, from coordinate 5,343,133 downwards.
CAGAATCATTACGCTGCAACCAGCGTATACTATCATGTGCACGCCGTAATCATATACAAATAGCAACAACATAATTGAACTCTGGAAGGTTATCAATTTATCGCGAAAGTTTTAGAAATAGTCAATCTCATTAGCATTCAATTAAAGATGATTCATTTTGATTATAAACGAAACATTAGGCGATTCCACACACGTTTCGTAACACGTTAAAACCGGCCATACGTCAACGATACAGGTTTCCAAATGCAGCATCTTTATCTAGATAAGTTTCCTTGTATTTGTTATGATGAATGTGCGATCGTATGGAGAAAAAAACAGTGTGGCCAATGGGAGTGTGCGGGCGGGGAGCGGCGCTCGCGCGCACCGGCACACTCCGGCCAGCCGCCGCCCGACATGCTGCCTCCCGAGCGAGTGGCGCAGCGCACCGCCTCCGCGGTCCTCAAGCGCATCTCCCTGCGCGCTTGCAGCACCTACTCCCTCGTACGTATCGCCCATTCATGCCGCCCGCCCTCCGCCCTCCGCCCGCCCTGGCCGCGGCGCGCGAGCTCTAAATAGTATCCGCCCAGCGCGTGTCGCGTGCTGTCCGCTGCGCGCGAGTCACTCTCACAACTCTGTCACAGGAGCCGAGCCGCGCGCGTCCTATTATGCGCGGCGCCGAGGCGCGATGTCCCTCTCGCCGCACCTCCCGGACAGGAAGCCTGGTGACAAGGAGTACGTGGCCATCCGGTGTCTCATCGCGAACATACACAAGCCCAAGAATGTGTCGATGCCGCCGTCCATGCACCTGGAGCCGAGCGCGCCGCTGGAGGTGGTCCGCGAGTCGTCGCCGGCGTCGGACTCGGACCGGAGCGAAATCAGCGGTTCCGAAGATAACTTGGACGACGAGCTGACGCCTCAGAAAAGGACGAAAAGCAACAGTTTCGGAGGCTCGATGCTGCACCTGCCGGCGTCGGTGCAGCAGCAGGGCAGGCGGCGGCGGTCCTTCCTGCCGCTGCACCTGGGCAACGGGGAGCAGCACGCCGGCCCCATGTCCGCGGGCCCGCAGTTCAACGTGCCCAAGTTCACGGTGACGGCGCCGCCCGGGGAGCAGCCGCGCCGGTTCAGCCACGGCTTCGCAGGAGCATTCCACGGATTCGCCCTCCGAAGACACTCCAACACGGTCTGCCCGAACACAGTGTGGAAATGTGTGTGGATGTGATAATAACTAATCTTACGTCTATTTCACACCGGACTGAAACTATGCATGATTTTACGTGACGCATGACTTCAACAAAATTGAACGCATGCGAAGCTCCATAACATTCAAACAAATACACACTAATATTATCTTTGTATAGTCTGTTACTCAGTTTAAATAATAAAATTAGCATTCTAATTCATAAAACTGTGTGGTTTGCATATAACACTAAACGACATAAGCATATACTTAGGCATATGCTATCCTTCGAGTAAACAATAATTGCGTGGTATAGTGCTGGCTACCTTGTGATATCACACTCTTATCAGTATATCTATAAAATGTTCATTATAAGTCTGAACTGTGTCGAGTAAACGTTTACTTGCTTATTGTGTGTTGTAATAAAATTAGAAAGAATTTGCATTGGCGTTATTGTTTTACGAAAATCGTTATTCACGCTGAGAACAATGTTGCGTTGGAGTTTGCAGCCGAGCGAGGTGCTTATTTATGTCGTTTTAATTGTTTACTTAGCTTTTTGTGTGCGTTTCTAACGAAGTCGAAAATATAGAGACGCATTCATTTCTTTTACAAGCAGTCACGAAATTTTGGAAACTGTTCATCGCTGAAATTTTAAAGCGAATCTAAAATATTGCGCCTTGTTTATTTGTTTTTTTACAACTGTTTGGTTCTCGTCTGTTCTTGCGGCGTGTTAAGTGACTTTTTTCTAAAGTTTTATTGTCATGTTGTGGCGCGACACTGACTCCTGTCGCTTGTTGCAGAGCCTCCACCGCAGCGAGTCGATGGTGTCGCTGGCGTGCTTCAGGACGCTCGCACAACTCGCCAACAGCGACAACACAGCGGACCTGCAGCAGTACCTCAACAACAACAAGAATGTACTCATTGATGATCGAGATGAGGTATGTAACAAAAAAATACTTAATATAAAATAATGAGCCGCAATAGACATACCTAATATAACTAAGTAAACACGTCAATCGTAAAATGTACCGCCATAGCGGCTTGTGGGTAAAATAATTGTCGGTTAAAATAAGTACGCCAAGATTATGTATATAGCCTTGGACAACGTCCGAGATAAAGAACCTTTAAGTAAAAAAATAAAATAAAAACTAAATATGTTTCAAGCTTTCTCACTCAACCACACGCATAAGCGTTAGTGAATTGATCAAAATCGATGTAGAGGAAATGTGTTGTAAGAAAAATACGCGTATCTCATAAGTAGATTTTTATGACCTTTGACATGTCGGCATCTCAGCAGTTGGTTTTTTTACCTTATAGACCTATTTTTCTAAAATTTTAAAGATTTCATAGACATAAACTTGAAAGGTTACTAAAATTCATTAATAAAGTGTTTAGTACTATAAAAACTTGACTTTGATATCAAATATATTCATCGACTGTAAGTATATAAGCCAATATAAAAACTAGACCATCTGAATTCACGTTTGCATCGCATAGCCATCTGTTGAACCTATTTGGGATGGAAATTTTAATGTATGGAACCGAGGTCTTGTCGAATGCATGTGTATTTGAACACGATTGACGTACATATGTACAAGTTATAAATTATTTATTAAAGCTGATGTAGTACAAACATATAAAGACTTTAAATTTATTTATTTTATTAGGCACACAACACAATACACAGAAGATACATGAGTGACAGCATAACATTTTAAAGGTATTGATCCATTCTGTGCATCAAACACATGCGTGCACAACATGATTATAAACAAATCCAATGTTCAGTAAGTTAAACTAAAGTGAAATTATTAAAATAATACATATAATACAAAAATTACAATAAATCTAAATATTAAGCAAAATCATAAAAAAACACGACTAAGGTACAAAAATAATTTGTGTAGCAAGCAAAACAAGGTGAAATACATAACATTACATTGTTGTGGGTTAACGTTGCAGTACAACAGCACTGATGTACACTCGGCGCGTAGCAATGCAATGCAAGATCACATTAGAACACCTTATATAAATTATTTCTAAAAGAACTGAGACTAATTCCGAATATGTCTAGATCTACATTAACAGATTGTTCATCATTGTTATCCGAGGCGTTACAATTCTCAAGTTCGTTATAGGACCGACACATACGCACCACAGGGCTATTTTTAGACACATACATAGACATGTCTATGAGAACCTACTATCTTTATAGGTTATTGAGAGATAATTCGAATGCCAAATTATCTTCCAATATTTAACAATAAGAAAATCCTTAATTTGAGCAAAAATAAAAGATAAGGATATATAAATATAATTTTCAAATTTTTGAATAATAAATTAATTCGGTCTGATGACGAATACTCGATACCTATTCTCTTTTAACCAGAAATCGATAAAGGAAAACAACAAAGTTATAATTATCAATTAATTCTAAAAGCTCTGAATCAACTAATTACGGGAAAAGACCCATGACGTCTGGTTTCCTTTTATTTATTTTGTAATTTTATTTTTATTCATATTGTTGTGTAATGTATTACTGCTAGTTAATTAACATGACTCCTTGTTATTAATATTAATAAATAAATAAATAAAATGTATTTATTATCAGGCAAATAACCCATAGATATTTGTCTTAAATCTATACAGTAAAATTATATTATATAAAAATATAAAAAAAGACTAGTTAGTTATACATGTCTGTCACTATCAGCGTATCAGCCATAAAAAGCGGTTTATATAGCGTGGATGAATCCGTGGAGCACAGCCTGTATTTTTAAACTGCGAAAACAAATAATAATAAAAATGCTGGTATATAATAATCTTAATGAATATGTTGTTAACCATTACATATTAATAAATCGGCGTTCAATTAAAAATAATCTAATTTTCTGTCACATTTTTATTCTACATTCTGTGACGGAACTGCAATGACATAATATGTCATTGCAGTTCCGTTGCAGATCGTGACATTGTTTGTTCTATATTATAGAACAAACAATGTCACGATCCGCCCAAATTAAATATCTAAACGATGCTATTGAAAATATTTGTAATGCAAATCGACAGGCTTCTAGGAAACTCGAAAGCAAAGCATCGTAAACAGAAGCATAATCTTATCTCTAGAAATATGACTATTATACAGGTAAGTGTTATCGTAGAATAATGCGCGCGCGCCCGAGCGCGCACTTGTTGTCAGGGAGTGAAATAAATACCGTCAATAGATGCACACGTGTCTTTCACTCACCCGCTCCGCTAACATTTGGCGACGAGAAAATTTCCGGTTTCGCGTGAAATCAAAGTCCAATCATGGCTAAAGTGTCCATTGGGAGCTTATCGACGTTTAACCATGAAGTTCAAGACTGGCAAATTTACAGAGAAAAACTAGAACAATGGTTTTTGGCAAATGACATTGACCCGGACGAGAAAGGTCAAATGAAGAGAAAAGCCATACTGCTGAGTAGCCTGTCGGAGAACTCATATAAGCTCGTCCGCGACCTAGCACTGCCAGCTGGTGTCTCAGGGCTGAGTTATTTTGAGATCGTCGAGCTGCTGGATGGACACCTCAAACCAGTTCGGTGCGGATTCGCCGAGCGGTACATGTTTCATGCAGCAATGCAAATGGACAACGAATCTCTGACGGAGTGGGCAGCCCGGGTGAGGGGCCTCGCCGCCATGTGCGACTTCCCGGTAACAATGTTGAGCGAAACATTGCGTGACCGGTTCGTACTCGGCATGTCGCCGGGCCCCGAACGTGAAAAAATCTTCACTATGGATATGGCGAGTTTAAGTTTAAATGAGGCTATTCGCACAGCAGAAGCTATTCGATGTGCCCGGCTGGGTGCTTCTCAAGGATCCTCGAAACAAGCTGCTTCCGTTCCGCTGCTCAAGGTCACCGCGGCGCCCGCGCAAGCCCGGGGCCAGCGAAACAAGCCGTCGCGATCTCGCGATATGTCCCTGAAGTGTTCCGTGTGCGGTTTACAAGGTCACGAAGCGACCACGTGTAAATTTATTAAATATAAGTGTTCATTGTGCGGTTCAGTTGGTCACCTAAAGAGAGTGTGCCCTAATAGATACAACAATCACAATTTCGTCGAGTGTAGCAACGAGGACGACGATGGTGAGTGTATCTTGAGACAAATAAGTACTCACAACGGGGAAGCGATGTATGAAATTGTTTACATAGACGGAATTAAAACTAACGGAGAACTGGATTGCGGCTCGCCCGTCACAATTGTACCTAATAACCTGTACAAAAAGCACTTTGCACATAAAATACTTAGCCCGAATCACTTAAATTTCAGTGCGTATAACGGTAGTAGTATCAAGGTGATAGGTTCCTTTGAGGCGACCGTGCAATACAGTTCAAAGTGTAGGGTGATGCAAATATTCGTTGCCGAGTCAGAAGGTATGCCTTTGTTAGGCCGTGATTTTTTCGCGAAGTTTAACCTACAGATTTCGATGGTGAACTCTTGTAGCTCTATTCAGGAGTACATACAAAAATTTCCCGAATTATTTTCTAACAGTCTGGGCTGTTGCAAAGATATGGAAGTGACTCTGAATCTTAAAGAGGGCGCAAAACCGGTTTTCTATAAAGCTAGGTCGGTACCGTTTTCATTACGTGAATCCGTGGAGAAAGAAATAAATAGACTGGTGGGGCTTGGTGTATTAGTGCCGGTGAACCATTCCGACTATGCTAGCCCGGTAGTACCGGTATTAAAACATGATGGCAGTATACGGCTATGTGCAGATTTTTCAGTAACATTAAACAAGCAACTAGTTATTGATAAATATCCGCTCCCGCGGATAGAAGAGTTATTTGCTCAACTGCACAACGGGCAGAAATATTCAAAACTAGATTTGTCTCAGGCGTACTCCCAACTAAAAATTTCGGAACAGTCTCAAACGTACACTTGCATCAATACACATAAGGGATTATACAAGTTCACTCGTTTAGTTTACGGATTATCATGCGCAGCGGCTATATTTCAAAAAACGATTGAAAACATACTCTCTGGAATTACAGGTATTCAGGTATTTCAAGACGACATTCTTATAACGGCGCCTGACGATTTAACTCACAAAAAGAGACTGGAAGAAGTTTTCACTAGACTGCAAAATGCTGGTCTAGTCTTGCAGCGGGAAAAATGCTCGTTATTCCAAAATTCCGTGTCATATCTAGGATTCACAATTGACAAACATGGTCTGCATAAGTCACCCGAGAAAGTAAATGCTATTTTGAACGCTAAATCACCTACAAATGTGTCAGAACTAAAGTCATTTTTGGGGCTCACCAACTATTACCGGAATTTCGTAAAAAACGCGTCATCAGTATTAAATCCGTTACATCAGTTATTGCAAAAAAATGTGCCGTGGCGCTGGAGCACAGAACACGAGGACGCAGTGATGCGTATCAAACAGATGTTATCCTCCGACGAGACGCTAGCGCATTTTAATCCTGATGCAAAACTCATACTCACAGTAGATGCTTCTCCTACCGGTCTAGGTGCTATTTTGTCTCAGATAGAAAATGACACGGAACGGCCTATTTCATATGCGTCGCGTTCACTTTCCAAAGCTGAACAAAATTATAGTCAAATTCAAAAGGAAGCTACGGTAATCGGCTACGGCTCGACGCTATTGTTAAGCATAAACAGTGCTCTCAATGTAGAAATTACGGTGGAAAACGTAAAGTGATTTTTGACATTAAAGAAGTCGTTATGATTAAAGTGTACAAAATGCAAAAACCATGTTGGACAAAAGGAACAATAGAAAAGAAGCTCGGAACAACACTTTATTTGGTGCGTGTCAGCGACTCGGGCGCTTTACTAAGAAAGCACACGAACCAACTGCTGAAATTGAAAGGGGAGAAATGGCGCGACTCCGGCGAAAGAAGTAGTGAAGAGGAACAGGACGCGGCATGCAGCGCACAGTACCAGCGACCTGTCTCCATCCCGCCGCTCGTGATGCGGCCGGCGGAGGCCCCCGCCTCGCCCCGCTCGCCTGCCCCCCGCTCTCCAGCCGCCGCCTCCCCGCAGTCTGTCGGCGGCCGCACGCCCGCCTCGTCTCCGGCGCAGTGGAGCGCCTCGACGCCGCCGCAGCCCGCCGCTAGCCCGCAGTCGCAGCCGGCCGCGGCCGAGCCGCCGAACCCAGCCGCTCCGGTCCCGGGACACGCGATGCCGTCGCGTGATACAACTCCGCGACAAATGCGGTCTCGCAAAATTGTCAATTATCGGCCTCTTCTATAAATAAGTTTACTTACCTAGGTTACATTAAAATAACTAGTATTACTCATTTAAGGTGGAGGGATGTTATCGTAGAATAATGCGCGCGCGCCCGAGCGCGCACTTGTTGTCAGGGAGTGAAATAAATACCGTCAATAGATGCACACGTGTCTTTCACTCACCCGCTCCGCTAACAGTAAGTAATTTTAACAACCCAATTTTATCAGTCGAGTAATGAGAGCTATAATTAGGATAAATATTTGAAGAATTCGTCGCTACTCGGTAAGCAGTAGCACACCTAATCTTGTTACCGCGCCTTTTGGCTAACTTGCCGCTTTTGAACTTGGCATGGTTAGCGAAATCTAAGATTTATAGCGTAGACTATATAATTTACATCATACCATTCGTAATATAAAAGCGAAGTTGATTTAGTAAGTTTATTGCGATTAATACTTTATTTTTCTAACCTGACCCAATTTTATTAACAAACTTATTTTAAACAAAAATAAAATTTCATTAATCATTTTCGATTTTCACCCAACGTCTGCAGCAATCGCAGTATTTTTTTAGTATGTAGGCAGTAAACGATACATAGTGCCATTTAATATACTTATCCCGCTAAAACGCAAGCGAAGCCACAGGCATCCACTAGTTCTCGTGTTAATTGAATTCGGATGTACATAATTTATTAATACTTTGTTAGTAAATAGTGTATTATCTTAAGTCCGAACTGTTGTTGATAGCAATAAAGCACGTGGCCTAACGTGATGTCTTCAATGAATAAACAACTCGTAAACAAATTATCCGAATTCACATTGTTTGTAACAACCTCGTTCTTTCGACATGCTAACTTTGATATCGCTATATTAGATGTACCTTATTTTATCCTTCTCGTGGGCGTATTGAACGATGCTTAAACGTGCTCGTAATTCAAATTTGTGAGCGCGTGTGTAGTGTGATTACAGAAGTTTATATTTTGCACTTAGGAGAAGCTTGAAAACCTAATTACTGCTGTAATCTGAATAACTAATCATCATATTGTCCTTGTTTGACTTAGTAAGCTTTTTATTGAAGAGTCAAAATATGCATATAGATAGATAGATAGATAAATACTTTATTAAAACACCACATATAAACAATACAAAAACGTATAAATTAAAATTAGCGCCTTAATTATTCATAGATATTCAAATTTAATTCAATAATGGTGGTTACAGAACGGGACGACGGCGCTCATGGTGGCTGCAGAGAACGGGCGCGCGGGCGCCGTGCGTCTGCTGCTCGGCGCCGGCGCGGACGCGACGGCGGCAGACGCGGACGGGTGGACGCCGCTAGCGTTCGCGGCCCGCGGCGGACACCTGCCCATATCTAAGGAGTTGTTGGACGCAGGCGCCAAAGTGGACTCGAGGGACTGCGTAAGTAGCACACAAATTGACGAGGAAAATCGATGCGTCTCCGGACGCGATGACGGTAGACGATCTCAGATGCACGCTGCCATGTGCTAACGTACATCATTTGGATGTTTTGAAATAATTTACTAGACTGTTATATCATCTTGATCGGTTGATGAATCATTTTATTCAAATGAAACTGGCAATATATCTCAGCATTGTTTGCGCGAGGCCTCTCGAACAGATGTTACGCTTCCATCAGCCAGAGGGTCGCGGCGCGGCATTGTGACATGTTTTTCAGCGCCGCCGTGGCCGGTCTCCAAAACGATTCAGCTGTCAAAATGGAACAGATCTTTATCAATGCTCCCGAAAATAATGCGGTCTGAAGTCTTTTACTGAAACTGTTCCAGACCATTACACTTTCTAACTCTGGCAAGCTACCAAGCTGTCTAACATGTGGAGACCATGATGCATTTTATGAGTAAGCAAACCTGGTGGATGTAGAAACTATTCTCAAAGACAATAAACTGTCATTTCAGCTTATTTATGAACGCCAGAGAAGTAATTAATTATTTATCGTTCACGGTCATTGCCCTAACTGCATAATGCACTCAACTAAATGGCCTAGATAATAAAATTAATAGATCGAACAATGTGACTGGACTGTGCACTGAAAATTAGTATATTTATACTAGAGGTGGAGCTTTGCCAAGATGTCACTGACATTCTCTATACTATACGCATTCTGATCTGAAATCATAATAAAATATACGCCGCGTAGTTCTTCTCAGCCGTTCCGACTCATCTAATGATCATGGACCGTACACTATCTATGAAATGGAGTGGGCGTATGTAATATGTACATACGAGTATAATAGTATGAGGTGCAATGAATGAGTGTTTTGGCCGGCGACCACCTCACTGACACAAAAGACACTCGCTAATGATTTGTTTACACTTTTAATTGCGTGCACCTACGGCCGTACTAAATCCGGCCTCATTAATGAAAAAGAAGTCGCACAAGAATAGCCCGGTAGATATAAATACCACGTATCTATTGATTCGGCTGTGGCGTAGGAGGCGTGTCTGTCACCAAAGACGGATCGCATAGATATACTAAGGTCTTGAGACAAAGTAAACAGAATCTCATTTGATGTACGCGTATTTTATTTTAGCTAGAAGGTCGGTATAGAATTAGGTCACGCTTTACGTAATTAGTGTGTGGTTATGAATATTTCGCTAGTTTTGCATTAGATAGAATACGATTCGCATAATGTTGAGAAACATTAAAGTGTTCGATCTAAAGCACATTTTTATGTACACACGTTATCTCAAGACAAAATGCACAAAGATTATAGCTCAAAGAGAACAGAGAATCCTGCAAAGAGTTCCACTGTTTTACAGTTCTCACTATAAACGTATAGTGTACTAACAAAATGCCTTGGTCTGTAGACTCTGTAGCAAATAGTTTGAGTGCTTCTAACAGCCGAGCTGGGCTTATCTAAGTACTTATGCTAATACGCGCGAGTGCATTTGTGGACGGTAATAGTTAGGACCGCTTCGGGACCCGTTTTAAAAATCCCATAGACTCGTTTCCTCGGAGTTCCCAGTCGGCGCAACTACAGTCCGCGCAAGGTAAGTTTAAGAGTAGTAGTGGCAGCACTTATTTTTATGTAAGTATTGAACATTTGACTTTTAAGATCATATCCCGACGCGCTATTAGCCCAACTATCAGAGGTGTTTTACCGAAGCAATTGTTGATGTCTGCTTTCTAGAATACGATTTTAGTTGAAAAGTGGCATTGACGAGTAAAATGGAAATTGTATCTCCCTGTTGTTTGTCTTACTACAGCTGTCATTAAACCATGTCAATGCCTACTCGGGTGTCTTACAAACTCTTAACACCAGAGTCAACCACTCTTTATCGAAATTACTGTTACATTCCAGTCAGAACTTTAAAAACTTGCGACATAATACCAGATCAGTTTACGAAATTACTATCACATTCAGAACGTTTTAGTTCCAATCTTACACACGCATCAGACACTATGCGTACTTTAGTTAAATAATGCTCGCACGTCCGGTGCGGTGTTGCGTCTCTCTCGTAAACGCTGAATTATGTGACGGCGGACTCGGAAAAAAAGAAAACGTCGACTTATCCGTTACTTCTGGTTTGTCTGTACGAACGAACTGCTCCTTCGAGCTTTGAACGTGTTTTCTAAAGAATGAAGAATCTCCGATAGGTACCTATCTACGTGGTGTTCATAAAATTATGCCCACGATTCGATTGCTCATCATGAGATGTCTTTGGTAGTTTTTGTATCATTTTCCTGTTCCGTTTTGGATTTTGGACTTTTTTATGGCGTGTATGGTTGAAGGCTTTTACATACACGCCTGTTTACAAGGAAATAAGGCCTGATTTGATACTATTTAGAATAGTTTTCATACCTAAAAAAAATCAAAGTAGCGTTAGATGTCGGAAAAGAAGAGTAGGTACAATAAAACCATGTATTTATTCAAATAATGTAGGTACCGCAAATCCCTATTTCTATAAAATAAAGGTAATAAATGAAGAGATTGCTTTTAGCAATATGGCCGCCACTTGTGGCACTAGTATAAGTATTATTTTTTCTTCTTTCTTTGTAATTATTATCGTGTGTTGCAATATAGAATTTTCTATCTATATATAATATATCCATGTTCATACCAATTTTCATCTTAGAAGAAGAAGGAACTAATATCACGACATCCAATGTCACAAACATTCGCCTTTATAATCTTCTGTCTCTCTCTGTTTGAGTTGTATTTCCTCATGACTGAGGGTCGTGACTCACCCGCTAGGGTAGTTCTCTTGGGCAGATACATCGTGGTGGGCGCCCAGGTCCTTCCACGGAAGACACATATGTCCTCGGATATTGTGATCCTCAAACTTTCGGTTTCCTCACGATGTTTTCCTTCACTGTTAAGCGAGTGCAAATCCACGCTTAACTTGAAAATACAAATCAGTTGCGTAAGGCTGGATTCGTACCAGGGTACGTCTGAATGAAAATCAGACACTGGAACCACTGATCCACAATCGCTTTTTCGCCTTTATAATATTAATGGTACAACACACTAAAGATTTGATTTCTGTTTAATTTCCGCAGGGAGGGTGGAGTCCCCTGATGTGGGCCTCGTACAAGGGGCACGAAGACGTCGTGGCTCTACTCCTGGAGAAGGGGGCCGACGTGCACGCTCACGGCAACTACAATATCAAGTGAGTGTCACACCTTCTTACATTGAAACTTTTTAGTAAAAAAAAAGCTTTTTAGTACTTCCAGGGGTCTTTAAATATATAAGAGTTAATAGGTATCTTCTGGGTAAGCGTGTTACATCCTAGGCTGCAGCAATGCTTAGCATCAGACAGGCTGTAGTCAAACGTAAACCTATCCCACGTAAAAAAAAGTACAACTTCTTTTTAGTCGTAGCAGTGAGGGACTGCTGAGGATCGTGATTCCTTCTGATTCTATTGACTAGTTGTCGCCATCAGTTGCGCTCTGTTGCTTGGTGAATCTCCAGCTCTTTAGTTACTTAGTCAGACCACCGTATGGGACTTCGGCCTCTCGGTCTCTTTCCTTCAACTTTCCCGGTCACTATAAGGCGCTCCAAATTATGTAATACAACAATATCATATATTTTGTAAATGTAGATTTAAGCTGTATCACATATTTTTGTTATGTACATACGTACATTTACAAGTATACGTATAAAGTTTAGTAAAACCCACAAGATGTAAACAATCACTGCAATCTAGAGTGCAACACGCATGTCTTGATGATGCATACTTAACGTCCAAATGAACAGGCTAATTCGGTAACCTCGCTAAACGAATACATTTAGAAATAACATACGTACCTATAGTTAAAATACATATGAGCAAAAAAAAATATTCTGTGTTACAGCAGGCTTTACCCTGAGGTTCCACAAAGGCTATTGTAGTTTCATGGAAACGTCAGTAATCCTAAATGACAGCTATTCTCACTATGCTTTTACACAAGCCATAAGCTATTGTTCCGAATGTATTTGTTCTATATTTAGATTTTTGTATAATTATTTGTTTGTTTGTCCGTTTACAAGTCTATAATTGTCTACGCGTATTTACCTAACCTACTATTTACAGTCACTAAGAAGACTTTCCTTCTAAACGAAACAACTTATTTCATCGCGAATTTTCCTCGTTCAGAACTTTCTTGTGAAAGATTTTCATAACTTTCTTGTGCGTAAGCTGTTCTTTGCTAAAATATACAATACAATACAATATATCTTTATTGCACACCAAAATAAATGAATTAAAATAAAAGGACTTAAACTAAAAATAATGTACAAGTGGGCGGCCTTATCACCTTGAGTGATCTCTTCCAGGCAACCTTAGCAAGAAAGCAAAGCTTAGAAAGAAAGAAGAAGAAAATATAAGCTTAGAACACAATTTGCGGCATCCCATCATGCGGTTGTTTTAATTTATCTATATCTTTATAAGATTAGTAACCAAAAAAAGCAATACCTGTTTCGAAAAAGTGCAATATGATTACTTTAAGATTATAGTTCCCCGACCGATTAATCTTACTCACTTTTTACGTTCGTCTCAAAAGATCAATAAAAGTTGAAACTTGTTTGTACACTTTATAGTTATAATGTAAGTCACATGTTGTACCAGACACGTGCCATATTGGCTTATGGTTAAAAAAACCTGGCTCATTATTTCTTTATGGATACATAATAATTTGATAGTTATGTAGATATCACTATCCTTGAACTGCAGGAAATAAAATGCGTATGGTTTCAAGTTCTGACTCAGAACTAAAGTATGTAACGTTTTTCGAATATTCTAATTTATGTCCACGAGTATGCTGGCATTGCTGGCACAAAAACTTTCGTCTTTTGTTTAGTCGATTATTGGATAAAATCTACTTGAGTTAGTCAGCTGACAAAACGACGACAAAACCTATATTTGGTAAATGATAGTGATTTATACATATAATAAAGCTGAAGAGGGTCGATAGTCTTAACATTGAAGATATATAAAGAAAATGTTTGGAGATACATACTTCGACTTGATAGCAGAACAAGTTCCAACAATTTCTAGAAATTTCGTCTATTTGTCTGATAAGAGTTGTTAAAGATTTCCATATAGAATGAACGGGAAACGATTTTATTCAAATTATCTTATGCGCTGAAAGATTTATTTTACCTAAAAATAAAAGTCGTAAGTGCATATTGCAGCGTCACATATTTGACCGCAAGATGTTTATTTTTCCTCGCTGTGGTGGCTACGTTTAACGATGTCACCCAAGATATCGAATAACTTATAATAAAACTGACGTAAAAGTGATGCAGGTGTACCTACTAAGTATTCTGTGCTACTAGTACTCTGGTAGGTACTATTTGCATAAAATGACATGTAGATAAGATACCTACCTGTAATACGGTTGCTGCTATTTTCAAACGAAATTGCAATGTAATGAAAAACAAGCAATATACATATTTCCTACACAAGTTGATTGAAAACTCATAATTTTTGTAAATAAATAACTACATACATATGTATTTAGAAAAATGACTGAAGTATTTTACTAACTTTCTTAATGTCTGTCTCTGTTACTCCTGTAATAATATATATTATATTTACCGTTGTGTTCAAAATTATATCTGTTTCTCGATCACACTTTAGTCAACCATAGCGAAATCTTGAATAGCGTAGACTGTCATTTGTTTCGGATAACAGAGGAGCAAGTCGCAGTGGTTCTATAAAGTTATGAATCATTAAAAGACGCAAGATGAAAGTAATAAACTTTCACCCTTGTTTGACACGAGTGAAAGTAATATTGCACGCCGACCTGCCTATTGATCTACAATAACTGACCTCGTCAGCCTGACAGGTTCAGTTAACGAGACCTATTGTATTGTTGTATAGTATCGCCTAGAGTGGCATCTGGCTTACTTCTGTATAAGACGATACAAAGCTATGAACAAACAAGAGTAAGCTTTCCATCAAGTATGTTATTATCATCATCATCAGCCCAATGAGACCCACTGCAGGGTATAGGCCTCCTCCCTCTTACGCCAATACGTATAAGTATGTTATATGTACTCGTATATATCAGAAATGAGATAGTTCTTGTTTGTCTGTTACAAATATGAGTTGGTTCTTTTATTTACAATTTTGTATTTTCACACAATATAATACCTAGTCAGGTCATAAATTCTGTCACATGTTTAATATAAAATAATTGAAACAACTTTATTCTTTATGTAACCATTTATATACCAAAATGAACTTAACAAAACATAGATTCTTATGACAATAAAGTTTATTCAAAATGACCTCCGTGATTTTGAATACAGGCCTTCAATCTGCGCGGCCAGTCGTCTATCGCTGTACGAACGAGGTCCATGTCAATATCGGCGGCTGCCTTAATCAAGGATGTCTTGAGTGACTCCAAATTGGGATGAGGCTTTGAGCACGCCTTTTCCTCCAAGTGTTGCCATATCTTGTAATCTAACGGATTCAAATCTGGACTGGAGGAGGGCCAGTCTTCGTGCCGGATGAAGTCGATTTCACGCGCCGCCAGCCAGTCTTGTGTGCTCTTCGCTCTATGAGCTGGCGCCGAATCTTGTTGGAATACCCAGTGCTTGTTATTGAACATGATATGAGAAACAGGTTCCACAAGGTTCGTCAGGACTGTATTTTGATACACAACTGCATTCGTTTTTACACCTTTCTCACAAAAATGTACCTCTGTTAAGCCCCAATAAGAAACTCCCAACCATACCATGAGCGAGGATGGAAAATGACCTCGTTGGACACGCGGAATACGTTTGCTCGCTTCTTCACTACTGTGTGCGTACACCTTATCATTTTGTTTGTTGTAGCTCTCTTCTACGGTAAAAATTTTTTCATCCGAAAAAAGAATTTGCCGATATTTTTTTCCCGCGTACCGCTTCAACAAAGCGCGGCATCTCTTCAGTCTCAGGTCCATTAGACGAGCATTCAAACGATGTCCTGTTTTTTTCAATATGCCCGAAGCCCTAAGTCTTCATTTAACACCCTTTTCACCGTGGTTCTGCTTAACCCCATCTGAAGGGCCAACAGTTTCTGCTTACGTTTGGGATTTCTTCGGATTCGCGCCTTCACAGCTATTATCACTGCTGGAGTCCTAACAGACCAAGGGCGACCATTTCTTGACCTGTCATCTACACTAGAGTCTTCATTGTATCGTTTGATGGTACGATAAACGAATCATTTGGTTATATTCAAATTTTTCAGTATGTCAAAAATTTGAATTGGCGCGTAACCGCAACGATGCAATGCGATAACTGCAACACGGTCTTTTTGAAGCGTCCACTCCATATTTAAAAATAAGTAAAATTCTAAAAAGTATGCATTATTATTTTCATGAACAATTCGAAATTCGAATTCAATAAACTTTTTTGTGGCCAGCATTCTAAAAGAAAAGTTTTTACTGTGTGACAATACTTATGACCTGACTAGGTATATATGTGAAGAAAAAAAGCACGTCTGAGAGACAGGTTATTATATAATTGCTGTGCAAATTAAGTTTCATTGAAACTAGAAAATGCCTTGGATACTACAATGAACTAAATATGTAGGTAATTGCCATTTCAAAGCGGCTCTAACAAGTGTTGTTCTAAAATTATCTAGAAATGTTTTATTCAAGTATGCTAAAATGCTTATTCACAATCTGAATGCAAATTTTTGTAACCGCATTGCGTTGAGGTTTTTCTGAGAAATGCCAATCAGACAAGCAGCGAAATAAAAACTCTAGCAGGTCGTTGCCGTTAAATTTTAGTTTTTTATTATTATCTTGACATGGGATTCAAATTATAAGTATGAGAGATCCATCTCAGGTCAAAATGATCAAAATTAAAAAAAAAAGTAATTTTTTTAAATAAGTTGACTTTATAGTATTTTTACCAACTCGTATAAAGAGTGTTTTTGTATAAGCTTAATAGCTACCCGTTTTCAAGTCAATTTTTATACTTGAACTTTACTGAAAAACATATTTTTCATTTTTTAACTTATTCTGCGTATTTTCTATCCTCAGTTCTTTAGTATGGGCGGCGGGTCGGCGGCACAGCGGCGTGGTGCAACGACTGCTGGCCGCGGGCGCCCGCGCCAACTCGTGCGACAAGTACGCCACCTCCGCGCTGACATGGGCGGCGCGCGCCGGCGACACCGTCGCATGTGCGGCGCTACTCAAAGCGGGTGCCGACCCGAACACTGCTGGCATGTACTGCTGGACGCCGCTACTGCAAGCTGCTCAAGGTACTATATTATAAACTAGTGGGTGTTCGCGGCTTCGCTCGCATTAAGAAGTAAATCTTGCATTATTTCACCCCTTTAATAGTAGCTATCTTAGCGGATGCCTACGTCATAACATCTACCTTCATTCCAAATTTCAGCCCGATCCGTCCAGTGGTTTGGGCTGTGCGTTGATAGATCACTATCAGTCAGTCAGTTTACCTTTGAGTTGTATATATTTAGATAAATATTTTAAGACATATCACACGGCACCATTTAGCCCCATACTAAGCTAATGCTTGTGTATACTTCTTGTTACCTTCTGTTATTGTGTCAAATATGCTTCGCTGGAGTTATGTGTTACTAAACGCCCAGATTGCTCTCTGACTTCATACCGTTTAACTTTTTTGAGATCATATATTTTTTTTCTATTTGAAATATACTTGTTTACAGCTGTGTTATAATAACTATCCGAAATCCTACTTTTCATAAAAAAATATGTAATTCAGTTTCAAAGAGTAATGAAGCATTCAAGAAATAGTTCTATAAGAATGAGAGAAGTGGACCAGTTTATGTTCTTACAAAAATAGTATAACCGAAACCTATTATATTTTGTTTTACATTGTCTGCTTTGTGTATTATGACGCAAACATTTATTGTAATACACTAATATTTCAACTTTATTTTTTTCAGGAAACCATTCCGAAATAGTCCAAATGTTGTTAGAGCACAAGCCGAACGTGAACGCGTTAGACAAGGGCGGCTACACTGCTCTCGCTATCGCCTGCAAAGAGGGATACTACGATATTGCACTCGCACTCATTAACTCGGGGGCTTATATTAACGTACAGGTAAATTAAATAATTAATTATTATATATATTAAGACCCAAATAGAGATAACCGCAACGAGCACCTGGATTCAATCTGCGCGGGACCGGGACGAGTAGCGTACAGGAAGAGAGGCCTATGCTCTCTAAAAAAAATACCTTTTCTTTTCTCTACCTTTGTCCTTTATGAGCGGTGTCTTAATTCCCATTTAAAGAAAAATACTTAAAATGTAGTTTTTATTTTATTTTATAACAATTTTAATTTTATCTTACTACTTGATAATAAAAAAGTAATCACGCAATATTTTATTATTATCTCATAAAAAATCTAAATGTTATATAACTTTTCTTCTCTCGTTCTCTTAACGTATGTTATGTGTCTGACAATAAACAATTTTATTGTTATTTTTTAACCGAAAAAAGGAGGTTATCAGTTATTATCTATCGTCCAGGACCACTCAAAAGACACGCCACTGATCCACGCGGTGAAGGGCGGCCACAAGAACATTGTGGAGGCGTTGCTCAAGAAACATGTCGACGTAGATCTGCCCGGGAAGGAGAAGAAGACACCCGTTTACACTGCGGTGGAAAAGGGACACCTAGCTATATTGAAGCTCCTACTGGCTTCTAATCCTGATCTGGAGCATAGTACTGTTGTGAGTAATTTTATTTCATTGTGTGTTGTCTTTTTTAAACTATTACAATCGGCTAGCACTTACGTTAAAAAAATTAATTAATCTTTATTGTGAGTTATTTTGTCAAGTGCTAAACCCGCACTATGGTTGTTTTACTTAAACTTTTTATTGGAAAATGAGCGAAAATAATCAAGACCCTGCAGGATTCGGCAGGTTCGTATCCTGCAGGGTCGTGATTATTTTCGCTCATTTTCTAATAAAATGTTTTAATGTGTATGTGTTCATCTTTTTATAGGAAATCAGTATTTGACAAAAACAGAAACTGCATTGAATAAATATAATATCTCAATATGATAATTTGATAGTTTTGAAACCAAAGAATAAATTTAATAGCAACCTATGGAATAAAATAAAACAAATACTGATAAAATTAATCAAGTCATTATTATTTTGGCCGGCTGTAAATCAGTATGAATTATTTCTACATATTGGTGGTACCTTTTTATATCATTCACAAATAGAACTGTTCTCTTTGAATTCTATAGAATAAAAAAACTAGTTTTCTTTTTGATCTATAGGCAAATGAGCCATAACATATAAATGGGACTATTACAAGAGGAAAAAGTGTCATTTGTCTATTAGACACCCAACCAATAAACTAAGAATTGTTTTAAGTTACGACAACGTTAAATATGATTCACTATAGTCCATTTCATATAGCAAGTCACCTGTGACAGGTCAGTAGAACGTAAAAGAACATGTACATAAATTATTGTGACGTCATGCACATATTGAAATATTTCTATTTATTAGAGAAAACATTATGTAAGTTAACAAAAATAACTATTAATATAAACAGTAAAAATTATAAGACATCAAATAAAGGGTATTTTTCGCGTGTACATACTCGCATTCAATGTTACAAAAAAATAAAATATTAAATTTCATCGCACAGCAAAGTTACTTACTACTGCTAATTGTGACGTCATTTTCGTAGGGTTGGGACTTGGTAATCGATTATTTTTGACATCAAAAAAATATCGCAAAAACAAGTATTTATCATTTCGATCTATCAGAGATAATGATTTATGTACTTCAAGCACAATGATTTTATGCGATTTTTTATATTAAAATAATTAAGGAAGGTATTTATGAGTTTTGTATCATAAAAAATATAGCGAAAAACATAAAATTTTTGTGTATCATAATTTCATTTGAATAATTTAATATATATTTTGGCTTCATATATATTATACTGGCAATACTAGCAATATTATTTTTACTGGCAACATATCACCCGCCATTTTGTTTGATCGTATATTTCCGTGAAGTTCAGTATGATTGCGAGAGCGTTGTATACAGTTGCGTTTAATTTGTTGTTTGTTGTTATTGTTCAAGTATTATTGTTTGTTGTGATTAAAAAAAATTGTGATTGTCGGTAATTCACATAACATTTTTAGGATAGGCAGATGAAAATAGCCATAAGTAACTACAATCGATAATCGGTAAATTTCTAATTCGAATTACTGCAGTACATCATTACAATTGTCAAAATGATATTGACAAGTGACGTTTTATATGTGTCACAGGTGCCATGCTATATGAAATGGATTATACTAACTACATCAACAATTAGGCACTATACCAAAACCTAGAAATAGCAAGAAACTGACATTCGTCAAATTATCTTGGCGTCGAAAATAAAGCATATTTCAATCTGTCGCGACATTTAGTGTTTTCTCTGGGTTTTGCAGTATTTATAATTACATGAATACGCTGCCCAGACTCGTCACAATCTCGTGAACAGAATGTCTGGATTTTGAGGGTGCTTGCTCATTATACTGCTAGGTATCACAGTCACAGAAGTAGTATTTCTTACGTTAATTGTCATGCCTGTATTTTTTTGCCCTCTGCTTGATAACTTATGAGCTTAGTAGTTATAATTTTCTAGTATTCAATTGTATTCAAAATTCATACCTTTGCCCTATAGTTGAATGTAATAAAAGTTTAATAAGAAAAAATGAGTATGGGTATTACTCGGCTGTATGCGGGTAAAAGACAATTTAATAATGTTTTTCTGTACATTCAAAACCCATACTAATCTTACCAATAAACGACTAACATAAGTCAATGACAAAGAATTGAATAAAGCGCCACTACAACGCGTATCTATTTTGGTAAAGCTATAAAAGATCCGTTGTTATGTCTCGGATTGTTGATATTTACGGCTCTTTCAGTTTATATTCACAATCGTACGAGCGTAGTGTTACAGATAAGAACGTTGGCCTCGGCTTCGAATTCTTAAATGTATTTTTAAATTGCATTCGGATGTATTGACATTGGTTAGGTACCTACAAATCTCTATTTAACCCAGTGTATGATAATGAAAACAAAACATATTTTATAGCCCATTCATTGTGAAAGCTTTTACCTGAAATGAATTTCGAAAAGAAACAATTTGTTATATAGTACAAAAAGCTCGTAAAAAGCTTAGACTATTGGCCAGGACGATGAGTAGACTAAGTGGCTAATTGTTTGTAACAATCAGTCAGTGCCCAAATGTGTTAAATACGTAGGCAATAAACTCAGTCGCAAAGTGGAAAGATCAAAAGAAATCCTTTTCTTATATATTTTTGTAAACGCGGCGTAGAAATTAAAGTTTCATGTCTTAGCCTACAGAAAGAACCATTCTTCAGTGTAGGTGTTCATTTTTACTGGCTTTAAAAAAAGGAAGAAGTTTTCAATTGGACTGTTTTGTCTGTAAGTTGTAGAACCATTTTTGTTAGTATAACTATTATGGATTCCCTACTCCCCTCGAACTATAATTTATCGGTCTTCAAGTCGAGAGTGAATCGGTTTCTTCTAGGCAAGCGCGCTAGATCGTAGATTACAACGTTGCTTAACATTAGGCGAGTTGTAGTCAAGTGTGAGCCTATTTTGTTTAAAAAAAAACTTAGCTAATGGAGTCATATCTACTTTCAGAGTGGAGACACTCCGTTGATGCGTGGTGTGCGCTCGCGTAACGCGGAGATGGTGCAGTTGTTGTTAGAGAAGAAGGCGCGGGTCAATGTGGCCGACAACAGGGGCGACACTGTGCTGCACATCGCTATGAGAGCCCGCTCTAAGGTAAATACATCTAACCTTACCTATATCTACATATATCTCTCTTTAAGTTGTATTTCCTCGTTATTGAGGGTCGTGACTCCCCCGGAGATTTTGTGCAATTATGTATAGCGACAGATCGTCATGATATTTGGTACGGTGATAGTATAATACTGATAAAGCTAAGCTGTGTATCAACACTGGTCTTTCCGATCTTTTTGTATGGAGCGGAATCGTGGGCTCTAAAAGAAACTGACCGACGCCGCGTAGACGCTTTTGAGATGTGGTGCTGGCGGCGAATGCTACGGATTCCATGGACCGCGTTTCGGACAAATGCTTCCATCCTAAAAGAGATTAACATAAAGCAACGCATGTCCGCCGTATGTCTGAAGCGAGTACTACAGTACTTTGGGGATATCGCACGGAAACCAGCGGACAATTTGGAGAAGCTCATAGTGACCGGAAAAATGGAAGGAACAAGATCCAGAGGTCGAAGCCCTACAAGATGGTCCGATCAGGTGGCTGAACACATTGGCGCCAAAGCAAGTGCTGCCATACACGAAGCTACCGACCGTGATAAATGGCGTCTAATGGTCCACAATTTTGGTTGGGGTCATCACGATGCTCAGCATTGAGCTATCGCCTAGAGGAGGAGAGATAGTAAATAACTTTAAAATACATTTTACATATGTTTTGTATTATAATATTTCTAAATAGTTTTTATTATTATCTACTCATGTCACATATAAGCCAAGTAAATCAAAGTCTATATCTATTGGTTTACAATGTTACAATAATCCAATTTCTCTTTCCAGCAAATAGTAGAGATACTCCTAAGGAATCCAAAGAACAGTCAGTTGCTGTACAAACCGAACAAACTGAACGAGACTCCTTACAACATAGACATGAGTTACAACAAGACGATCCTGGGCCAGATATTCGGAGCTCGGAAGTTGAATACCAATGAAGACAATGAGAATATGTTGGGATATGAACTGTATAGTTCGGCGCTCGCTGATATGTTGTCAGAGCCGAGTCTGTCGGTGCCTATAACGGTTGGACTCTACGCTAGATGGGGGTCCGGCAAGTCGTTTTTGCTCAGTAAACTTAAAGGTGAGATATTTGTAGTACATATTCATTTCTTTTTCACAGAGAAAGGCATGAATGAATTGTGTGAATGAGGATATGTGTATGAGAGAAGTGAATGCGAAGATAACGTCTGACAGAATTAAATGAAAGAGAGAAATATGCTGTGCCGACCCCACATAGTGGGATAAGATAAAGAGAAAGATAGAAGAAGAAGAGGTTACGGGAATTTGTTCAAGAACCCAAAGTTATTTATATGTTTTTGCACTGGACCAGCAAAGCACACTCGTAGGAAGAGATTGCCTTATGCTACGCCATGGCCGAGTCAAACATACTATGTTTATACATAGCTTGTTTGATCACTAAAGGTTCAGGCTTCTACTTTTATCCACAAAGAAGTTACAGAGGATCGAAAATGGACGGATTTCTTCGAGAAAACGGAAGATACGGCCGTGTCGCTTTTTTAAATGTCTTGGCGGGGACCCAATCCTATGCCCCGGAATATGCTCTATATCTACAGGAGTTTTTTTTATCTTTCACGTTAGTAATTATTCTTATTACTTACTTACTGACGTGGTGCTGCGACCCAAAGTGGATCCTGGCCTCCGACACAAAAAGACGCCACTCCTCTCGGTTCTGCATCATCTACGAGTATGTATACCTAGTCTTGCCATAATATTGTTACTTTTTTTCTGTCACAAACAGAGGAGGTGTCATTGTACCTATTAATAGCCCGGTACACAAACATTTGACTAATACCAAGTTTATGGGGAGTTTTAAAAATTGCTTTTGGCTCCATACCTACTTTGTGCAATGCGGTTCGGTGCGATTCGGTTTTCTTTATCACCCCACTCCATTTTAATATCGCAAAATATTGTACAATGTATTGGCGCCAAAACGAGAAAACACAATAAACAATCGTATAAAAATGACAGATTACAAATTCAGATGTAATATTTTTTTATTTTTAATAGTAACAGTATTTATGGCCAGACAGTATATAAAACTCAAAGGTGACTGACTGACTAGCTGATATAGTGATCTATCAACGCACAGCCCAAACCACTGAACGGATTGGGCTGCAATTTGGAATGAAGGTAGATGTTATAACGTAGGCATCCGCTAAGAAAGGAGTTTTGGCAATGCCACTTTTAAAGGGGTGAAATAGGGGATGCAAGTTTTACTTCTTAATGCGAGCGAAGCCGCAAGCATCCACTAATTTTGTATATTTGCAGAGGAGATGAAGAACTTCGCCCGTCAGTGGAGCGAGACGGGGTGGGCGTGGTCGTGGGCGGTGTCCTGGGGGGCGTGGCACGTGGCTGTGTCCGTCGGCGCCGTCACCGCGGTCGCGGGCGCGCCGCACTACGTGGCGGTGGCGCTAACCTTCGGGCTCTTTGCAGCCATCTATATAGCGCTGTATATACTGTGGAATTTGGGCAATAGGTGAGTTAGTATACTGCTTTTTTTCAAATTTTGAGTTTGAAATATTTATAAAGAAAGAAAGAAAGAAATATATTTATTGAGACACATACAAACTTAAACTTATTTACTTATAAAAATAAATAAAAAAAATAAAAAAGCTTTTATTTTCCCTTACTTAAAAAATTCAACAGGGTTTTTGAATGTATGTAATTAATGTTAGTAATATTATCTTATATTATGTAGTGTTTTTTCATTATTATTATTGCGTTAAGTATAGGGACCGCCTAGTGCGGTAAAAGCCTCCTCCATTTTTCTCTATGTTTGTCTCAACGAAGCAGCTCTTGACCAGAGAGCTCCTGCCACCTGCAGGATGTCCGTGTTCCACCTCTGTAGCGGTCTTCCTCTTCGTCTTTTGGCTTCTGGAGGCACCCAGTTTGTTGTTATGTAAGCCCATCTATTTTTGTCCATTCTTTGCACATGGCCTGCCCAACGCCATTTTAGCCTGAGAACTTCTTTTACTATGTCTCTAGATTTTGTTGTTTCTATTATTTTTTTGTTGCTTACTCTATCTTTTAACCTTAGACTGAGGTAGCTCCTCTCCATTCCTCTCTGGCATATTCTGAGTTTTTCAAGTTGTTTTTTAGTCAGCGGCCTTATTTACTTACTAAACTTAATTGTTAAGATTGTGATGCCCCAATACAGCCGCAATTCAGCCTAATGCTGGCGGCACAGGGCCACCAGCACTGAAATTCTACAGTAATGTAGTTTATACAGTTATAGACATGTTTCACACATCGATGAAACTTTAATAAGGATTGTTTTATAATTTCGTAATTCGTAGTTATTACTATTGACTAGTGAGGTTCGGTTTTCTGTGTATAGCTTTGCACAGGTGAGGCGAAACTTCGTCTACTTAGCATACAAATACGAAAATGACAGTGATATTTTGAGATGCAAATATAAAGTAATTTTACACCTCAAATTCAGAAACATGAAGTGTAATGTACGTATATGGAACGTTTCCATATTTAGATTCCCTTTTGTTGTGCCCAGGTACGAGTGGTGGTGGGCGGGCGGCATGCTGTCCGCGCTGGGGCGGCGGTTCAGCTCGCTGCTGCTGGTGCTGCAGGTGGTGTTCTGTCACCCGCCCGGGCCCAACGACCCCCGGGCGCTGCCCGCCACGCCGATACGGTGAGTAGATGGGTGGGGAGAGTGAATAGCTCCAATGCTACTTATCAGTGTAATATTCCCAGTTCTACTCAAGCAATATTCAACTCTTGATATAAATCAATTTATTTCAATTAAATACATTTATTGCATCAGGACCCACAAAACAAAAATAGATTAAAATAGCTACAAACATGAAAAAAATTGATGTTTCATGACACAAGCTCAGCATGTACTGGATGCAAGCAACCAGCGCTGGTCTT
This sequence comes from Macaria liturata, assembly GCA_964023185.1. NCBI lineage: Eukaryota > Metazoa > Arthropoda > Insecta > Lepidoptera > Geometridae > Macaria > Macaria liturata. Next base: position 5,317,561 of record OZ026812.1, on the reverse strand, counting down.
TCATTAGTACCGAAAGGTTACGTCACGCACGTAGTTATATAAAAATGCTCGTAGCAACATCTGTCGCTAACTACCCTTCTATGAATTCTAGTAGCTGCTTTTGATAGCATTCCTTACAGCCACATCAAGACTCTTATTAACTTAGTAATTCAAATTCTTTTATTATGCCATAATAAACGCAGTTACTTACTAATATCTAATACTTATTATTTAAATTGAAGTTAAGACGAAGTTGATCTGAAATACATTTGTATAATGTTTCCCTGCAGGTTCCACTTCACGGAAGGCATGAAGAGCGGCGGCGGGCAGGAGGGCGAGGCGATGGTGGTGCAGATGATCGCTAGCCTGGCCGAGGCGCTCGAGTGCCAGTACGGCCGCGCCTGCACGCGCCTCGCGCGCGCCTTCCGGCCCAGGCCTGTGTCCTCCACTGCCGGCTGGAAGTGAGTGCTGATACATCTAAGACAGTACTATTCCAGAATTAACTCACAGCGCCATCTGTTGATAGTTAAACTACCACCGCTCATTGTCAGTGTAGCGCCATCTAGCGTCAGCTTTGTGAAACAGTATCTAGCTCCGCTCGGCTCCTTGACTGGTGTAGATGATTGCTTTGCTAGCCAGACTGCGGCACTCGACTGTCAGTGCGGACATAGATAAAAACAAATAAGAAATTTAGATTTTCTCTCAGTGCCATTCTATTGTAAGTTTTGTTCGGCTCCTTGACTGGTGCAGAAAACTACCGTCACACTTTCCATAGAGGCACACAAACGAACTTGCAACAAATCTGACAAAAAATAAGTCAGTAAGGCGGCTTAAGAGGCCCCAGATTGCTGATTTGACCAAAGAAGGGATGGGGGTCACTGGACTCCAAACCTGAAAAGCCTGCACCCAATCAACAGCACTGCTTATGGCTCCGCCGATTGCAGCGAGACAAGAAATTAATACATAACATCAAGCATTCTTATATCAAAAATTCATAAATATTCTGTTGGAGTCTGTGTCGGAAAAAGCTCGTGTTCGTGTATCGTGTTTTTGCCAAGATTTTTTTTTAACGGGTAGTTTTACATTTGCAGGTGGCGTAAACTTTGCTGCATTCCACACATAATCACATTCGAGTTCTGCTTCACTTGCATCCTCGTGGGGGTGTGTGTGCTCTGCATGTACCTCACAGACGAGAGGAAGGCGGAGCCCACCGACGCAGACATGCAGTAAGGACATTTACTGTTTATATGTAGGGAGGGTAGGGTTAAGGAAATATAGATCTGGCAAATAGTAATTTTGGAATAATTGCAATAGCAGTCATTTTACTTTTAATTATCACTAGCGCTGATCATTTGATTTGATAGTAGCTATACTATGTTCCACTATATAAGGCATATTTATCCAGAGATTACAATAGTCCATTTACAGTCAAGTTTAGGCCTACTATCACGGTTTAGAAATACAGTAAACGTTCTATCGTCTAACAGTGTTTGTTCTTCGTGATAAAAAATGGTCTAAGTACTTACTGAAATAAAAGTATATGTAAACTATACCAAATTTCATTCTTACCTATTCAGCTGTTTGAGCAGGAAATCACATACAAATCTCCAAATCTTTGCCTTCATAAAGTCCTTATTAGTATAATAGTCTAGTCATTAGTTCTGTGTATAAATACGACGGCTCAGTGAGTGAGGGTCGTCGTCCATCAGGCGGCGTGATATCCAACAGGGGCTGATGTACTCCGCCGTGGCGGTGTCCGGGGTGGTGGTGCTCGCCAACCTGTACACGTGGGGCCGCGTGCTGGCGGCGCTGGTGCTGCCCCCGCGCGCGCGCCTGGCCCGCGCTCTGCGGAGAGACGCGCCCACGCTGGCGCTGCGGCCTGAGGTGCAAGCTCTCACGCATGTGGTGAGTTGTGTTACTGAGTTGCTTTATACTGTGTGTGTGGGGCCGCGTGCTGGCGGCGCTGGTGCTGCCCCCGCGCGCGCGCCTGGCCCTCGCTCTGCGGAGAGACGCGCCCACGCTGGCGCTGCGGCCTGAGGTACAAGCTCTCAAGCATGTGGTGAGTTGTGTTACTGTGTTGCTCTATACTGTGTGTGTGGGGCCGCGTGCTGGCGGCGCTGGTGCTGCCCCCCGCGCGCGCGCCTGGCCCGCGCTCTGCGGAGAGACGCGCCCACGCTGGCGCTGCGGCCTGAGGTGCAAGCTCTCAAACTTGGGGCCGAGTGTTCGTTGGGCTAAGAGCTGCGGTTGTGTTTCGAGTCAAAACTTTTGTACACACCAATTTTCAACAACTTATCAAGACAAATGAAATCTTTTGATTCGCCAACACGGGTAGCACATACAGATTGTTGACATGATGTTTGCATAAAATTCTACACATCCCACCTCTCGCCGACTAAAAATGGTTGAGTTTTACCACTTTACCTAAAAACATGGTGACATTTATTTTTGAAACATGTGTGACACGTCCGTGAAGATTTCAATTAATTTGGTCTTTATGCCTTACTGATCAAGTTGCCTCTGCAGGTGTCGTGCCTGGACGCGTTCACGGGGCAGCAGACGCGGCTGGTGGTGGTGGTGGACGCGCTGGACAGTTGCGAGCAGGACAAGGTGCTGGCGCTGCTGAACGCCGTGCACGCGCTCTGCGCGCACCCCGGCAGCCCCTTCATACTGCTGCTGGCCATTGACCCGCACATCATCAGCAAGGTAATGTATATCTGCTGTTGTGCGACGAAAAATAGATAACTCAAATTAAAAAAAAACTATTTTAATCATCATCATCATCAGACTAGGTTTTTGATTTAGATAAGATAAATAGATAATTCAAAAAATATAGATAATTCAAAAATATCAATTTCGTCGTTGCTTGTGAAAAAATATTAAGTACTAAAAATTTAAAAACATTTGGATATATGACCCGCGTTGTTCGATAAAAGGTAACCTATGTCATTCTCGGAATTTTACTATATCACCATTTTTATCATGCCATCTGTCATTCACCTCCATTTCCATCAGGAAAAAAGAAATAAACTACCTGAACAAAAAAAAAACTTTCAAAAAGGCTCCACCATTTCAGGGTTTTTGACTTCCAAACACTGCAATATTTATTACAATCGCGTCTGGTAATTGCACGATAAATAAATTCTAAACTATCACTATGCAAAATAAAAACATTACTACTAAAACTTAAGCAAACAGGAAAAGAAAAAGAAAAGTTACTATAGCTTCGTTCGCGTTGCATAGGCATTAAAAATAGGTTATGGCATTCACAAGACCCTACCAAAAATCACGATGATCTGCTGCTCCGGTGGCGAAGACTCGATTTTTGTTGTGTCCATAACAACGAATACACAGTGGCTTTTATGTAATGATATGATGATGTTTAATTTCGTAGTATCGTATCGTATATTACACATTAAGATTGTATACATTAATCTAGTTATAAGTTATGTTAATTCTTTATATCTTTATATTGGCGGTCCCTGCTTCCCCCACGGTACGCACGGCTCCACCGCTCTTGCTTCGTTCTACTACAATATATTCTATCTCTACGTATATTAGTACCAGCTTCAATATCCATTACTGTCAGTAGTCGTAGATTCGATATAAACTAGTTGTAATGTTTCACGCAGGTTGCTTGGATGGAGGTCAGTCGTTTGACAACAGTATCCCTTGGTGTTACCCTCTAAATGTCTCTATAAAAACAGCATTCAGTGTTACCCAATGCGTCAAAAGCTCGATGTTGTGACATTTTTTTTAGTTTCCTCTTTGTGTAATTCTATATGCATGGATCCTATTGGTGTTTAATATAGAATATGATCTATATTATATATGCATTGGGGATTTTTGTTGGTTTTTTAAATGTGATTTCTTGTGCATGAAATCTTTTGTATTAGCAAATGATTTTGTCGGTTTCAATGAACCTTCCGCCGTCTTAGATGTTTAATGACATAATATATTAACTATTTGGGGAAATAAAAAAGACCATGGATAAAATTAAAGACCTACAGAATTTTTATTATTATGTTATTGCTGAGCTCTCTGGGTAAGAATTAAATACCTCTATTGGTGCAAAATTAAATACTTATTTGTTTTGTATGAAAAAAAAAATGAATAGAAAAATCAAAGTCATCATAAAGCTTTATGTACAAACAAAGTACTCTCAAACTTTCCTCAAAACGAATACAAATAAAACATCTCTCACCAGGCAGTCGAAGTGAACAGTCGACGTGCGTTTTCTGAAAGCAACATCGGCGGCTGGGACTACCTGCGTAACATGGTGCAACTCCCCTTCTACCTGCAGAACTCTGCGCTGCGTCGCGTGAAGAGCGCGCAACAAACTGCGCAGAGACGCATGTTGCATTCCGGAGATGATATTACAGCCTCGCTGCAGAGATCTGTGAGTATTTATACAACTAGTTTCCTTCTATCTATAAGTCAAAGTTAGCTGTGCTGCTTCCTTGCAGAGATCTGTTAGTATTTATGCAACTAGTTTCCTTCTATCTATAAGTCAAAGTTAGCTGTGCTGCTTCCTTGCAGAGATCTGTTAGTATTTATACAACTAGTTTCCTTCTATCTATAAGTCAAAGTTAGCTGTGCTGCTTCCTTGCAGAGATCTGTAAGTATTTATACAACTAGTTTCCTTCTATCTATAAGTCAAAGTTAGCTGTGCTGCTTCCTTGCAGAGATCTGTAAGTATTTATACAACTAGTTTCCTTCTATCTATAAGTCAAAGTTAGCTGTGCTGCTTCCTTGCAGAGATCTGTAAGTATTTATGCAACTAGTTTCCTTCTATCTATAAGTCAAAGTTAGCTGTGCTGCTTCCTTGCAGAGATCTGTTAGTATTTATACAACTAGTTTCCTTCTATCTATAAGTCAAAGTTAGCTGTGCTGCTTCCTTGCAGAGATCTGTAAGTATTTATACAACTAGTTTCCTTCTATCTATAAGTCAAAGTTAGCTGTGCTGCTTCCTTGCAGAGATCTGTAAGTATTTATACAACTAGTTTCCTTCTATCTATAAGTCAAAGTTAGCTGTGCTGCTTCCTTGCAGAGATCTGTAAGTATTTATACAACTAGTTTCCTTCTATCTATAAGTCAAAGTTAGCTGTGCTGCTTCCTTGCAGAGATCTGTAAGTATTTATGCAACTAGTTTCCTTCTATCTATAAGTCAAAGTTAGCTGTGCTGCTTCCTTGCAGAGATCTGTTAGTATTTATACAACTAGTTTCCTTCTATCTATAAGTCAAAGTTAGCTGTGCTGCTTCCTTGCAGAGATCTGTAAGTATTTATACAACTAGTTTCCTTCTATCTATAAGTCAAAGTTAGCTGTGCTGCTTCCTTGCAGAGATCTGTTAGTATTTATACAACTAGTTTCCTTCTATCTATAAGTCAAAGTTAGCTGTGCTGCTTCCTTGCAGAGATCTGTTAGTATTTATGCAACTAGTTTCCTTCTATCTATAAGTCAAAGTTAGCTGTGCTGCTTCCTTGCAGAGATCTGTTAGTATTTATACAACTAGTTTCCTTCTATCTATAAGTCAAAGTTAGCTGTGCTGCTTCCTTGCAGAGATCTGTAAGTATTTATACAACTAGTTTCCTTCTATCTATAAGTCAAAGTTAGCTGTGCTGCTTCCTTGCAGAGATCTGTAAGTATTTATACAACTAGTTTCCTTCTATCTATAAGTCAAAGTTAGCTGTGCTGCTTCCTTGCAGAGATCTGTTAGTATTTATACAACTAGTTTCCTTCTATCTATAAGTCAAAGTTAGCTGTGCTGCTTCCTTGCAGAGATCTGTTAGTATTTATACAACTAGTTTCCTTCTATCTATAAGTCAAAGTTAGCTGTGCTGCTTCCTTGCAGAGATCTGTAAGTATTTATACAACTAGTTTCCTTCTATCTATAAGTCAAAGTTAGCTGTGCTGCTTCTTTGCAGAGATCTGTAAGTATTTATACAACTAGTTTCCTTCTATCTATAAGTCAAAGTTAGCTGTGCTGCTTCCTTGCAGAGATCTGTAAGTATTTATACAACTAGTTTCCTTCTATCTATAAGTCAAAGTTAGCTGTGTTGCTTCCTTGCAGAGATCTGTTAGTATTTATGCAACTAGTTTCCTTCTATCTATAAGTCGAAGTTAGCTGTGCTGCTTCCTTGCAGAGATCTGTGAGTATTTATGCAACTAGTTTCCTTCTATCTATAAGTCAAAGTTAGCTGTGCTGCTTCCTTGCAGAGATCTGTTAGTATTTATACAACTAGTTTCCTTCTATCTATAAGTCAAAGTTAGCTGTGCTGCTTCCTTGCAGAGATCTGTAAGTATTTATACAACTAGTTTCCTTCTATCTATAAGTCAAAGTTAGCTGTGTTGCTTCCTTGCAGAGATCTGTTAGTATTTATGCAACTAGTTTCCTTCTATCTATAAGTCAAAGTTAGCTGTGCTGCTTCCTTGCAGAGATCTGTAAGTATTTATACAACTAGTTTCCTTCTATCTATAAGTCAAAGTTAGCTGTGCTGCTTCCTTGCAGAGATCTGTAAGTATTTATACAACTAGTTTCCTTCTATCTATAAGTCAAAGTTAGCTGTGCTGCTTCCTTGCAGAGATCTGTTAGTATTTATGCAACTAGTTTCCTTCTATCTATAAGTCAAAGTTAGCTGTGCTGCTTCCTTGCAGAGATCTGTAAGTATTTATACAACTAGTTTCCTTCTATCTATAAGTCAAAGTTAGCTGTGCTGCTTCCTTGCAGAGATCTGTTAGTATTTATGCAACTAGTTTCCTTCTATCTATAAGTCAAAGTTAGCTGTGCTGCTTCCTTGCAGAGATCTGTTAGTATTTATGCAACTAGTTTCCTTCTATCTATAAGTCAAAGTTAGCTGTGCTGCTTCCTTGCAGAGATCTGTTAGTATTTATACAACTAGTTTCCTTCTATCTATAAGTCAAAGTTAGCTGTGCTGCTTCCTTGCAGAGATCTGTTAGTATTTATGCAACTAGTTTCCTTCTATCTATAAGTCAAAGTTAGCTGTGCTGCTTCCTTGCAGAGATCTGTTAGTATTTATGCAACTAGTTTCCTTCTATCTATAAGTCAAAGTTAGCTGTGCTGCTTCCTTGCAGAGATCTGTGAGTATTTATGCAACTAGTTTCCTTCTATCTATAAGTCAAAGTTAGCTGTGCTGCTTCCTTGCAGAGATCTGTTAGTATTTATACAACTAGTTTCCTTCTATCTATAAGTCAAAGTTAGCTGTGCTGCTTCCTTGCAGAGATCTGTTAGTATTTATGCAACTAGTTTCCTTCTATCTATAAGTCAAAGTTAGCTGTGCTGCTTCCTTGCAGAGATCTGTTAGTATTTATGCAACTAGTTTCCTTCTATCTATAAGTCAAAGTTAGCTGTGCTGCTTCCTTGCAGAGATCTGTTAGTATTTATGCAACTAGTTTCCTTCTATCTATAAGTCAAAGTTAGCTGTGCTGCTTCCTTGCAGAGATCTGTGAGTATTTATGCAACTAGTTTCCTTCTATCTATAAGTCAAAGTTAGCTGTGCTGCTTCCTTGCAGAGATCTGTTAGTATTTATACAACTAGTTTCCTTCTATCTATAAGTCAAAGTTAGCTGTGCTGCTTCCTTGCAGAGATCTGTAAGTATTTATGCAACTAGTTTCCTTCTATCTATAAGTCAAAGTTAGCTGTGCTGCTTCCTTGCAGAGATCTGTGAGTATTTATGCAACTAGTTTCCTTCTATCTATAAGTCAAAGTTAGCTGTGCTGCTTCCTTGCAGAGATCTGTTAGTATTTATACAACTAGTTTCCTTCTACCTATAAGTCAAAGTTAGCTGTGCTGCTTCCTTGCAGAGATCTGTGAGTATTTATGCAACTAGTTTCCTTCTATCTATAAGTCAAAGTTAGCTGTGCTGCTTCCTTGCAGAGATCTGTTAGTATTTATACAACTAGTTTCCTTCTACCTATAAGTCAAAGTTAGCTGTGCTGCTTCCTTGCAGAGATCTGTAAGTATTTATACAACTAGTTTCTCGTCCTACTGATCTATTTATAAGTCAAAGATATGCTGTAAAGTTCTCAATATATACGGATTAACATGGGCGGTTGGGACTATCTACTACTAGTGTGAGTTGCTTTGTAAACTGCCTGATATTATGACTAGCGTATTGCATTTTTTATGCTAGATAGATTCATGCAACGATCCACGACTGGATAAATTATCTAATCTTAATAATGGTCTAAGACATATACACAAAAAAAAACTGAATACATTGAAGGAATATACTTATTCCGCCCCAACGGAAGACCAGCGCTGTTTGCTTCCAGTAATCAGCATTATGCTGAGTTGGGGCTGTGTTGGGGCAGACTTATTGTTTTGCATGCCGATGGCTGAAATGTGGCGCTCTTAATTATAATTGTAAGACCTTTTATGTACCCATGTTTCGCAGACCAATAAATGAATTTGAATTTGAATATTTATTTATTGTATGTATGTGTGTGTGTATATATTTGGTAAATCTGTCTCAATAAATGTTTTTCTATTTCTATTTATTCTTCAATTTCTTCCCTATCGCAGGTGTCGGCCCGCCGTCTATCCTCCACATCCGAGCTGATGTCCAGCCAGGAGCGCATCAAGAACCAGCCTAAAGAGGTTCCTAGTAACAGCGTCATAGCGGCCCGCACGCGGCGACTCCGCCCATCGGAGTCCGTCGCTAGCTCCGTGGCCTCAGGGTTGCACCGCGCCGCGCCGGCAGCGGGGGCGGCGGATCTAGGCAGGGTGCTGCTGACGGATGACTACTTCAGCGATGTCAACCCTAGGAGCATGCGGCGACTCATGAACGTGCTATACGTTACTGGTAAGTGCTTTCATAGAAAATAATGAAGGACAGAAAGATGGGGGAGTTTGAAGTGTTATAAATGGCGGTGAATACATGAAAGAGGCGATCGCTTAACATGTCACATTTCTATCGCTGCTATGACATAACTTATTTGATCAAACAGTCACAAAATCTGATCTTATCAAAATATGACTAACTGATTCAGTCTTGCAAGTACCAAATAAAGAAGATCTTAATAATTTGAAACTAATGTGTTGTATCTGTTCAATATCAATAGTATATTGTTAACTTTGCGTTTTTAAAGTTTAACATTATGCTGCTAGAATCCAATGCTTTCTAAACTAGTTTACACGGAAGCTTTGTCTCGGTAGCTGATAAATATCAATCAAATTCGCTTATTCAACAAAAAATTTATGTTCCCTTCTATCCTCTTAGCGATAAGGCCGCCAATTAAAACGCAAATTTTAATTTATATGTCTTTTGTATTATTTTTTTATATGTGGTGTTTTAATAAAGTATATGTCTATCTATCTATCCCCAGGTCGTCTTCTAAAAGCATTCCAAATCGAGTTCAACTGGTACCAGCTAGCGTCGTGGGTGAACCTGACGGAGCAGTGGCCCTTCCGCACCTCGTGGATCATCTACCACCACGAGACATACGAGGACCACATCGACGATGCCACCTCGCTCAAACACATCTACGAGAAGTACGTACCTACCGACCACATGAAAAAACAAAGTAAACAGCGTGAGCAATATGTTTAGTCTAACAATGTCTCTGACATTCATTGTCGGAGGAAGTATAGACGGAACAAAAAAAAGTACGTATCTACCTGTAAACCTGTACCTGTTGTTTGTTTATTATGTTCTTGCTCGTGTTTGTTTTT